>JASVEL010003696.1:0-19941 GCA_032618575.1 Nicotiana noctiflora | reverse complement strand
GGAGCTACTGCAACTGTCGGAATTCCATTCCGACCCCGGATCAAAATCTCACCTACCGTTCGGATTCCGCCAAAATTCAACCTTAGCCAATTCAAGCCTATTTCTACACCGGACCTCCAAATTCAATTCCGATCGCTCTCCTAGCTCACAAATGACCTCCCGGAGCTGACCGAAAATTCGATTCCGAGCTCTCTAACTAAATAGTCAACTCCAGGTTGACTTTCCTTATTCAAGTTTCATTCAAAAAGGCTATATGCCTCATTTCAATTTAATTCACTCCTAACTCCCCCCGATAGACTCTAACACTTATGTAAAAGCATGAATTATGAAATTACAACATAACGGGGTGATAATTCCCGTGACGACGGGCCGGGTCGTCACATTCTCCCCCTCTTAAGCAAACGCTCGTCCTCGAGCGGGTCAAGTAACATACCTGAAGTCTCAAATAGCTGAGGGTATCTGCTCCGCATCTCCTGCTCAACCTCCCAAGTAGCCTCCTCCACGGGTCGACCTCTCCACCGAACCTTAACCGATGCAATCTCCTTGGACCTCAATTTTCTCACCCGACGACCCAAAATAGCAATAGGCTCCACATCATAGGATAGATCACCATCAAGCTGAATGGTACTGAAGTCTAATACATGAGACGGATCTCCAATGTACTTCCGGAGCATAGACACATGGAATACCGGATGAACGCTGGATAAGCTGGGTGGCAAGGCTAACTCATATGCCACCTCTCCAACTCTCCTAAGTATCTCGAAAGGACCAATATACCTGGGACTCAACTTCCCTTTCTTCCCGAACCTCATGACACCCTTCATAGGTGAAACCTTCAACAATACTCTATCACCAACCATGAAAGACAACTCTCGAACTCGACGGTTCGCATAACTCTTTTGGAGAGACTGTGCTGTACGAAGTCTCTCCTGGATCAACTTCGCTCTATCCAGAGCATCCTGGACTAACTCAGTCCCTATCAATCTAACCTCACCAGGCTCAAACCATCCCACGGGAGATCTACACCGTCTGCCATAGAATGCCTCGTACGGGGCCATCTGAATACTCGACTGGTAGCTGTTGTTGTAGGCAAACTCAGCAAGTGGTAAGAATTCATCCCACGAACCACCAAAATCAATCACACATGCCCGCAACATATCCTCCGGGATCTGAATAGTACGCTCAGACTGCCCGTCTGTCTGGGGGTGAAATGTTGTACTCAACTCAACCCGCGTACCCATCTCTCGCTGAAATGCTCTCCAAAACTGAGAAGTGAACTGAGTGCCTCTGTCAGATATAATAGACACCGGGACCCCATGCAACCTGACAATCTCCCGAATAAAGATCGCTGCCAACCGCTCCGATGAGTAAGTAGTAATAACTGGGATGAAATGTGCGGACTTAGTCAACCGATCAACAATCACCCATACAGAATCAAACTTCCTCGCTGTCCGAGGTAGCCCAGTAACAAAATCCATGGTGATCCTCTCCCATTTCCATTCGGGAATAACCATACGCTGAAGAACACCGCCCGGTCTCTGATGCTCATATTTGACCTGCTGGCAATTGAGGCACTTAGCTACATGCCTAACAATATCCATCTTCATTCTCCTCCACCGGTAGTGTTGTCTCAAGTCTTGGTACATCTTTGCGGCACCTGGGTGAATAGAGTACCGCGAACTGTGTGCCTCCTCAAGTATTAACTCCCGCAAATCATCAACATTGGGCACACATATACGGCCCTGCATCCTCAAAACACCATCACTGTCGATAGTCACATCTCTAACATCATTATGCTGCACTCTGTCCTTAAGGACAAGCAAATGTGGGTCATCATACTGTCGCTCCCTGATGCGATCATATAAGGAAGATCGAGAAACAATACAAGCCAACACTCGACTCGGCTCCGAAATATCTAATCTCACTAGCCGATTGGCTAGGGCCTGAACATCATAAGCAAATGGCCTCTCCCCAACTGGGATGAAAGCTAAGCTGCCCATGCTAACCGCCTTCCGACTCAAGGCATCGGCCACCACATTGGCCTTCCCCGGATGATACAAAATAGTGATATCATAGTCCTTAAGCAACTCCAACCACCTCCGCTGTCTCAAATTAAGGTCCTTCCGTCTGAATAAGTGCTGAAGGCTGCGATGATCCGTGAACACCTCACATGAGACACCATACAGGTAATGCCTCCAAATTTTCAAGGCATGAACTATGGCTGCTAGCTCCAAATCATGAACAGGGTAGTTCTTCTCGTGGGGCTTCAACTGACGGGAAGCATAAGCAATGACCCTACCCTCCTGCATCAACACACAACCAATGCCCACTCCCGAGGCATCACAATATACAGTATAAGAACCTGAAGCTGTCGGTAGAATCAAGACTGGTGCTGTGGTCAGTGCTGTCTTGAGCTTCTGAAAGCTCTCCTCGCACTCCTCGGACCATAAGAAAGGAACACCCTTCTGAGTCAATCTAGTCAAGGGCGAAGCAATAGAAGAGAATCCCTGAACGAATCGGCGATAATACCCTGCCAATCCCAGAAAGCTACGGATCTCAGTAACTGAGGTCGGTCTGGGCCAACTCTGCACTGCCTCGACCTTCCTCGGATCTACCTGAATACCATCACAGGACACCACGTGTCCTAAGAATGCCACGGACTCAAGCCAGAACTCACATTTGGAGAACTTGGCATACAGCTTCTCCTCTCTCAATCTCTGCAACACAATACTCAAGTGCCGAGCATGCTCCTCCTGGCTACGAGAGTAGACAAGTATGTCATCAATGAATACGATCACAAATGAATCAAGATACGGCCTGAATACACTGTTCATCAGATGCATAAATGCTGCTGGGGCGTTGGTCAGCCCAAAAGACATCACAAGGAACTCATAGTGACCATATCTGGTCCGGAATGCGGTCTTCATAATGTCAGACTCTCTAATCTTCAGCTGATGGTAGCCTGAACGAAGATCAATCTTCGAGAACACCCTAGCTCCCTGGAGCTGATCAAATAAATCATCAATACGAGGAAGAGGATACTTATTCTTCACTGTTACTTTGTTTAGCTGCCGATAGTCAATACACATCCTCATAGATCCGTCCTTCTTCTAAACAAACAGGACCGGTGCACCCCACGGCGACACACTCGGCCGAATGAACCCCTTATCTAGGAGTTCCTGGAGCTGCTCCTTCAATTCCTTCAACTCAGTCGGTGCCATCCGATACGGAGGAATAGAAATAGGCTGAGTACCTGGCACCAAATCGATACCAAAATCAATATCCCTGTCCGGCGGCATGCCCGGCAGGTCTGAGGGAAACACATCAGGAAAGTCTCGCACAATGGGAACAGAATCAATACTGGGAGTCTGGGCCTCGACCTTCCCGCACAAATGCTAAATAAGAGAGACATACCTTCCCAACCATTCGTTGGGCCTTGAGAAAAGATATTACCTTGCTAGGTACATACTCAGTCGTGCCTCGCCACTCGATCCTCTGAATACCCGGCATAACCAAGGTGACTGTCTTAGCATGACAGTCCAGAATAGCATGACATGGAGATAGCCAGTCCATGCCCAATATAACATCAAAATCAATCATGCTGAGAAGCAACAGGTCTACTCGGGTCTCCGGACCTCCAATAGTGACCAAACAGGACCGGTATACGTGGTCCACAACAATAGTATCCCCTACCGGGGTAGATACATGCACTGGCAGCTCAAGACTCCCTCGGGTCGTGCCCAAATGAGGAGCAAAATATGTAGACACATAAGAATAAGTAGAACCGGGATCAAACAATACTGAGGCATCTCTGTGGCAGACTGAAATAATACCTGTAATGACATCATCAGAAGCAACGGCCTCAGATCGGCCCTGAAAAGCATAGCATCTAGCCTGTCCGCCTGATCGGCCTCCCCCTCGAGAGCGACCCCTAGCTGTCTGACCCTCACCCCTAGCTGGCGGGGCGGGTGCTGAAGTAGAATGACCAGATGACGAGGGCTGCCCCCTCTGCTGATAAGATCCGGAAACAAGACGGGGACACTCCCTACGGTGGTGCCCAAACTCTCCGCACTCGTAGCAACTCCCCGGTGCTGGGTACTGAGACTGATAAGGACCTCTGGCGCTGGAATGGCCAGCTGATGAACTAGGCCGAGATGAACCCTGAGCGGATGGGGCCTGTGAAGAACTCTGAGCTGGCATGGCACTGAGAGCTGGCTGGCTCTGGTGCGAACCCTGATAATCCTGTCTAGGAGACCATCTGCGACGATCTGAGCGTCTCGACTGCGAAGACCTGAAAGAGCGACCTCGGCTCTGCTGACTCGGCCTCTGGTCTGAGTGCCACTGGAACTAGCTGCTCCTCGAGGCCTCTTGGCCTCCCTCTCATCCCGCTCCTTGCGACGATCTGTCTCTATGTCGCGAGCAATATCCACAACATCCTCAAATGTATGACTCAAAACCCTCTCCCGAGTCATCAGAATACGAATGGGATAAATGAGGCCGTCCACGAAGCGCCCAATCCTCTCTCTGTCGGAATGAACCAACCACGGTGCATATCTGGACAACTCTGTAAATCTGATCTCATACTCTGACACTGACATGTCCCCCTGACGGAGACCCTCAAACTGCCTACGCATCTCCTCTCTCTCGAGATCGAGGCACCCATTTCTCCAAGAACATAGTGGAGAACTCCGGCCATGATAGTGGTGCTTCCCCTGCCGGCCTGCGGCGCTCATAAGCCTCCCACCAAGCGAAGGCTGGCCCCTGAAACTGAAAGGCAGTGAATGATACCCCACTGGACTCCAAGATCCCTGCCGTACGAAGCATCCGACGGCACTTATCTTGAAAACCTTGGGCGTCCTCCCCTGGAGCACCAGTGAACACTGGAAGAGATAACCTGGTGAACCTCTCGAGACGACGCTGCTCATCGTCTGTCATAGCTAGGACCCTGTCCCCCTGAATCTGATCTGCTGGCTGAACCGGTACCACAGGCTGAACTGGAGGAGCCTCTGGTGTCTGTAAGCCCTGCACTGCTGGCTCTGGAGTGCGTACTGCGGGGGTCTGATGACCACCCCCGATCCCCGATGCAGCTGCTGCAGTAGTAACTGAAACCGCTTGTGCTAGGCCAGTGCAGACTGCTAGTATCCGAGCCAGGGTCTCCTGTAGACCCGGAATAGCAATGGGCACAGCTGGTGCCTGATCTGGTGCTGCTGGCACCTCTGCAACTGGGGGCTGTGGGTCAGCTGGCGCTGCCTCAGCTGCCCTAACTCCGCCACGACCACGACCGCGTCCACGACCTCTAGTAGGTGGTAGTGGTGGTCGTCCTCCACGTCCGGATGATCGAGTTCTCGCCATCCGCGAGAGAATAGAATGTCAAAGTTCAGTTCAAGTCAAAAGTAATCGCACGACAAGAATTCCAAGAATTGAAACTTTTCCTAAAAAGGTTTGCAGCCTCCCGAGGATAAGTACAGGCGTCCCCGCACCGATCCACGAGACTCTACCAACCGGCTCATGACTCGCGAGACATGTTAACCTAGGCTTTGATACCAACTTGTCACGACCCAAACCCTGGTCGTGATGGCGCCCAACACAATGCTAGGCAAGCCCGACCATATTATCCTTTTAACCAGCCAATTATTAGATAAATTAAACTTAAACAGTGGTTAGTCATAACAGGTGATATCGGAAACATCAAAACATACAAAATACGGTCCCAACATATCGTGGTGTCACGAGACTGAGCCTCTACAGAATAGCATCCTAATACAACCAAGTCTAGACAAACAGGAAATCAACAAGATGATAAAGAAGGAGAAAACAAGCTCTGCGGACGCTGGCAGCTACCTCGTAATCTCCGCCAAAGTAGATATGGATCAGCAGCTAAAATGTCTCAACTGCTCTCGGGCACCTGTGGATCTGCACCAAAAAGTGCAGGGGAGTGGGGTGAGTATATTTCAACTCAGTGAGTAACAATAATAAATAATAACTGAAAGTAAGAACTCCTGTGCTATCACTTAGCAGTTCTAAGGCAACCCTCACAGGAACGTCATCACTGTAGTAAGTACTCTGATCTCCAGTCCACATCTATCTCTATAAGATCCCACACTGATCAAACCCTCGCTCGTACCCCTACGGTGTACGGCCATCTCAATATATGAAGACACATAGCTATGTCTATAATGTATAAGTATTTAAGTAGGTAATAGGATATGAATAAGTATAATGCTGCGGCGTGCAGCCCGCTCCAATACATATACTGCTGCGGCGCGCAGCCCGCTCCATTTAACGTCGACGGCGCTCACTGGGGGTGTATACAGACTTCGGAGGGGCTCCCTAGGCCCAAGCGCTATGGTGCTATGGCGTGCAGCCAGGTCCCACATGTATATGACTGCGGCGTGCGGTCCGATCCAACATATATACCGTCGCGGCGTGCGGCCCGATCCCATAATATACCGGCGCTCGCGGGAATGTGTGCGGACTCGGACTCCGAAGGGGCTCCTACAGCCCGAGCGCAATAATGCGCGGCGTGCGGTCCGTCCCACATGTATATTACATGTATATCACATGTATATTCCTGCGGCGTGCAGTCCGATCCAAAATAGGTATCTGTATGCATAATACCTCATAATGGGTCCTCGACCCTATCCCAGTTAATATAGACTTGGCCTTTCAGGCCCAATATAACATCTCATAGTGGGTACTCGACCCTATCTCATCTCAATCGGTATAAACTTGGCCTTTCAGGCCCACTCAGCTAGAACAGGGAATTCAACCCTAGATAATCTCTCTCAATGTACACATCTAGTACAGGCTCATATTATGCTATGCAGCTAGAGCTATGGCTGAGTGTATATGTCCAACACGATGTAAAGGTCACCTAGCTCTATAGGTTCCCTAATGTTCTACAGATCGGCACAAGGCCCCAAACATGGCTATCAGCCCAATTGTACAGTTATAATCTCAGTAACAGTCATACAACACAGTATTCTATTAGCCGGAAGGACTAAGTCCGAACCCCCAATCACAATGTCACCACGCCCGTCATAGAACGCGTGTCTCATCTCAATATAACACTGTGAAGTGCTAGTACGGGGTTTCAAACCCTCAGTGCATTGTTTACTACTACCACTCACCTCGAACCGGTAGAAGCTTCAATCCGCCTTGCGCTTGCCTCGCAATTCAATCTCCTCGGATGCCAAATCTGCTCAAAATCATAGAGAATGCATCAATATATGCTAATTTCACGAAAATCATTCGAAATACCCCAATTTATATCAAAACCCACAAGTTGTCAAAACCCGACTTTTGGTACACTTGTCGAAAAATTACAAAAATTACATATTCGGAATCCTCATCTCGACACGAGTCTAGGCATATAAAATTTACCAAAATCGGACTCCATTTGCCCACTCAAATCAATGTTTTTCTTAAATTTAGGCCTAGGGCTCAAACCCACCTTAAATCTTCCATTTACAGGGATTTAACCAAGGATTTCATGTTAAAATGATGTAATTAAGCCACAAAACTTACCTCCAACGAATCCCCGATGAATTACCAGCAATTCCCGTGAGTTTTCTCCTCTTGGAACTCAAAAATGGGGTTTTGGGTATATGAACCCGCGACCTCTCTGTTCTGTGATTTAATTCACTGCCAGAACCATCTCTTCTATGCGATCGCAATGACTCTATGCGATCGCATAGAGTAAAATCTTCCTGCCAAATTCCCCTTCTATGCGATCGCAATGCACTCCCGCGATCGCATAGCACAACCTTCCAGGCCTCACCTTTTCTTCTATGCGATCGCAACACCGGCCATGCGATCGCAATGCACAGCCTGACGAACCTATGCGATCGCACCCCTGGCTATGCGATCGCATAGCACATTTTGCTCACCCCTCCAATCTCTTCCATGCGATCGCACAAGTGACCCTGCGATCGCATAGTGCCAGTTTCCATAACTATGCGATCGCATCTCCTGTTACGCGATCGCATAGAACAACTCTGAGGCTCACTTCCATCCTTCTATGCGATCGCAATGACCCTATGCGATCGCATAGAGCATCCGTCTGCAACAAAACCAGCAGCCAACAGCAGTTCAAAAATAGAAGAAATGGTCCGTTTGGACCCCCGAAATCAACCCGAGGCCCCGGGACCCCAACGAAAACCACCAACATACTCCAAAACACGATACGAACTTGTTCCAATCATGAAAACACCATTCTAAACATCAAAATCACCAATTACGCACGAATTCAAGCCTAAATTTCTTAAAACTTTCCGAATTACACATTCGATGAAAAACCCGACCAAACGACGTCCGAATGACCTGAAATTTTTGCAGGCACATCCAAAATCACCTAACGGAGCTACTGCAACTGTCGGAATTCCATTCCGACTCCCGGATCAAAATCTCACCTACCGTTCGGATTTAGCCAAAATTCAACCTTAGCCAATTCAAGCCTATTTCTACACCGGACCTCCAAATTCAATTCCGATTGCTCCCCTAAGTCACAAATCACCTCCCGGAACTAACCAAATCATCAGAATTCGATTCCGAGCTCTCTAACTAAATAGTCAACTCCAGGTTGACTTTCCTTATTCAAGTTTCATTCAAAAAGGCTATATGCCTCATTTCAATTTAATTCACTCCTAACTCCCCCCGATAGACTCTAACACTTATGTAAAAGCATGAATTATGAAATTACAACATAACGGGGTGATAATTCCCGTGACGACGGGCCGGGTCGTCACATTCTGCTTCTAATTGCATCATCTGGCTAAATTAGCCACGAAATCGGCTAATACTTGTGATTTTATTATTTTTCTAGATTGGTACGTGATTTGATATTCACTTAACTCTATGGCCCATTTTTCCAACCTATTTGATAATTCATGCTTATGTAATATATTATATAAAGGATATGCAGCCACTATAAATTGTGTGAGGGCATGAAACTCAAGAGGAAAACGGTAAATTTGCAAGTTTTTGATAATAACTAGAGTAAGCAATAATGTGCTGGCATGAGATTTTACGGTTAGGTAAAGATTGTGCATATCTTAGGTTAATCATAAAAATTAGCTTTTGTGACATAATTTGGGAGAGACATAAAAAATATTGGCCTAAAGTGTGATTAAGGTTGCTCGAGGACGAGCAAAGGTTTAAGTGTGAGGTATTGATAATAGATGAATTTGACTATAATTATGCCATAAATAATCACAATTTGTTGTTGAATTGATATTATTTATGATGACAAAATTCTTTGATTAGTGTTTATTAGTGTGTTATAGGTACACATGAACCATTGGATGCTAAAGGAGCTATTTTGGAGTCACATGTTGATGAAAAGGCCAAGTGAAGAGTTGAAGTGAAGTGAGCTTGAAAAATTGAAGAAGAATCCGAAGTACTGTTCATCCGCGGTTCACTCGCGACCGCGGATGAACAGCGAAGAATCAAGCTCTCTGAACTTTTTGGAAGAATCAGAACACTGTTCTGTTCGCGGTTCGCCCGCGATCGCGGATGAAGCGCGGAAGGCGCCGCACAGTACTTTCCTAGTTGTGTACAAATTAAGGTTTTAAGCCGTAAAACCTCTATATAAACTCCTAGTTCGCCCAATAGAGGCAAGTTGTGTATTTTTGACTACTTTTGCAAGACAATTAGTAAGAGAGAACTCTCTCAACTCATTCCTTTATTTTATATCAAGTATTTATTTATGAATTCAATTATTATTCTTGTTTCTTTAAGCATGAGTAGCTAAATCCTTTTCTAAGGTTTTGATGGAACATATTGGGTGATGAACTTATCGTTTATGTGATTACAAAGTTTTAGCTAGATTTCTATTTGTTCAACTTCATTCTTATTGTTGTTAATTGATAGGATCCCCAATTAGCTGTGCCTATTTAGTGTGCATAACTTGGAAAAGAGTGCATATTTTGGTATATTGTTGAACAACACCACACCTAGGTTATTAGAGGAATATATAACTTTAGGCCTAAAGACGGGGTTAGGAATAACGAAGTTTTGGGTGCAATCTAAAGTGAACTATTCAAATTAAAGCAAGCTAGGGTAGCTCGGGAGAGTGCACTAGTAAATTATTGTAATTACTCGGGAGAGGGTTACGATACAAATAGCGTTCATGATTGATAGTATATATTAACAATTTGTATGAGCATAACGATAAGGGATTCCATCAATAGGGGAAATCAATACCTTAGTCTTTCTCCATATTATTTTACCCAACATTCAATTCTTTCTTTTAAGACTTTTTAATTCTTGCAAAAGTAGTTAGTCGAAACACTCACAAACATATACTCAAAATTTTGGGAACTTGATTCGGAAGTACTCTTGGGTTGTGAAAGTTGTAATTGGTAGGTTAATTCCCTGTGGGATTGATTCTGCACTTATTAGACCAGGTTATATTGACTACGACCGTTGTTTGGACGTGAATCACTGCTTCTGGTGTCTCTAATCCCTACACTACCTGCTCGGGTGTGTGAGTTGCAGGGGTCTGATGACCACCCTCGATCTGAGAAGTAGTTGCGGCAGTAGAGGCTGAGACTGCCTGAGCCAGACCGGTGCAGACAGATAAGATTTGAGCTAAAGCCTCAAAATTCTATGCATGGCCTGTTTCCAACATACGATCACCATATCAACCACTACACGATGTACTCAAATATGACTTCATGACTTTGCTGGATTCTTACTTCGTAACACTTAATCCCAGGACCACAATAATATTTTCTCACCCACTTAGCCAAAATTTAACAAATCATATGCTCCCATTGCACCTCATGACACATGCAAGTCTTACTCTAACTCTTACAATACCGCTACGAAGGATGAGATGTGCCAAAATTCATAATCAACTATCGAGTCAACCAATCATTGAGTCTATACTTCTGACAAGAAACATTACCACATTGAACTAAATAATGATCTTTGCTCCTTAATATACTTCATACAATCATATTGCACTGATCCTAAGTCCCATAATCCCGTCTCACCCAATACGAACTGCTCAATAAACAAGCCACTCCAAATGCGATCAAAAGTCTCATATGATGCCACCATCTGCCAATATGCCACCAATTAGAATGCGATACAAAAAGGAAAATGAACTCTAAAAGGAATTTTTAATTACCCTGCTCGTGAATCATACATGTGACGTGGGTGCACAACTAATATGAGCTTCCTTCAGAAAATAGGAAACATAAATAAACAGATATGGGGAACTGTACTGAACATCATGTTGTTGTTGCATGCAATCCGATCCGAACAACATACCCATGGCGGGGTGCCACCCGATCCAAATAACATACCCATGGTGGCGTGCCAACAAATCCACACGTAGAACTCACATAAGGAGATATACATCGAGCTAAGTTGCCCATTACAACATGATATCGATATTGGTCACAAGCACGCTAAATGCATATTTCCATCCCCAAGGGGACATATAGTGCTATAAGCTACAAAACTTAAGCACAACTAAGGTTTGATATACAATCTCCAATCTCAAAAGCCGTTTTGTTCATAATACATCATTTCCATGCGGATCCTCAACACATACGCAATTTCTCAAGCTGTCTCACAACTCACACGGCACAACATATCACTATATAAAATATCTGACAACGAAATAACACCTCGTCTACTCCATAAGAAGCGCATTATTAAAATGACCCCAACTGCCTGATATAAAGCCCTGTTCACACCTACATCAACCCACTAATCTCAAGCCGATTTTTGATTGCGCGAACTAGTCTAATAACCTTTCAAAGGTTCATAATAACTAATGATCTTCATAACCAGAGAGCACCTCCTCAGTTCATAACCCAATAAACAATATGCCCTCCAGACACAAATTCTCAAATTAATGATATTACCACAAATTCCTCATACTTGGTTTAAATCTTTAGTCTAACAAATGACTATATGTCACACTTGTACAATCTTCCTGTGGGGCACGCTCCCACAATCTTTTGAAATAAATAACGGGTCCACACATCTAAACCATCGACCGTACTAATGCTGAAAAGTGATCAATAATCCTTAATCAGGATGCAATGCCTCTTTCACAACGCATCGATCTCAGGTGACGCCGAATACAATACCTATTTGCTTTAAAGAATTCACCCATTTCTTGCTTATCCGAGCTCGTGACATCCTTACCAACAACAAACTATAACTTTGATCCTCACTTCGATTTCCATGCTACTCACTGCACCCAACGTGCTAACATACGGTAGAACACAATTTTTATCGTAACTCTAAAATTAGTGATATTTTAACACTTCATCATATAAGAACATTCCACTTAACCCACTTCAGGAGAATCATAGCAACATACAGGTAAATACTCATAACTGTAGAATATGCAAACATCTAAGTTGTGGTCTAAGCCACCATAGATCTTCCGGATCCTACTTCTACATAACAAGCCATAATAGTAGAATGCTTCAGAATAATATCAATTATGGCGGCGGACAAGCCTCATATGCACTGCCACTGATCACTTGCATAAATTAATCACGCTGGAAGAGCTGATCTCTACCGCTAATATGCCAACTAAATTATGGCTAACCAATCTATCTTCTACCAATTTATCCTTGATTGCCTTAGAAATAGTACCAACTTCATTCAATACATAGCATACTCCATCTGCACTTATTCTGAGTGACCTTGAATCACGAGACTATGTCGTCTCAAATCTCACAAATTATTTCGTACCTCCCAAGTGCCACACTACAAGCCAAAACATCACAGAAAATTTTGCGCCTCTCCTTAAGGCTGCTAACAAGCTAGCTTCTTTACTCGTAATTATACACTCAAAATCATTAGGCATTACACCCCATCTTGTGAATTTACGATGACCGTTGTTGAGAGCCACCCCCGCAGACTTGGCCCCTAAAATAATTAACTCCGTGAGTCTCCTATCACATGAGTACCACCCTCTTGGCAAAGAACCTGCCGAATCACTTCCCTTGGAATTCGCATCTATATAAAGCAAAACCCTGAATCTTTCCCCAAGTATGAGCGTGATCCAATCAGGGTAACGATAGCCCACCTTTAATAATTCCTTTGCCCAGATTACCACTTATGGTCTTTCCCCGTTGCTAAAATAGCCCAACAATATGCTAATAAACTGAAACCTCTAAGTAGTTAACACAGCAACCACATTTTGAGTGTTGGGACTCTCCCACTTAGCTTGAAGCAAATATTTCACAACTTCGGAATTCACCGAGACTCCTTAGCTTCCATAGACATAACTTTGCGCAATCAACCGCATAAATTCTTGGATTCTTTCCATAAAACCCCATTCTTTTATACTCTGATTCACCCACTACATTCGCACGACAGATCTCTTCGCTACATAACCATTAAAATTCTTTACAGAATCCTCGCTAATCATACGACCGCTAACCTGCTCACTTGGGTAACCTGCCTATAGACTCTCCCCGGCATCTTCCCATACTACTACAGAGGGTACAATTACTACGGCATCAATGACCCTTCCCGAGTCTCAGCTCACTCTCCAATTGTACAGGTTCATTTGCCCCTTGTGAACATCATTTAAATGTGCGACAACATCCTTCCAATTCAAAGTCATGCTATATATTTCTTCATTTAAGCGGCTCCTTTCCGTTACACTAAACCTCCGGACGCACAAGAATCCCTACTTCAAATTAGACACATAGACCGCAATAGCCGAGCACCAATATTTTCATTCGTTCTAAATTCTCCCTAAGGTGCATAATCATCTTATTACCAATCCCATACGCATCTCTGCCACTCTCGCACTTTGGGTAAGCTTGTTTCTTTAATCAACTTCTTGACATGCGCTTTTATACCAAGCCTTTTAGAAGTTTTAAACTCCGCCTGACACTTCCCACATGTCTTTCTCATCTCTTGCTGCTCAGTTGCTGCCTTAATAAAAATCATCTTCATTGAACTTGAATCCACAAATTGATACTGACTTAAACCCTTCCAAAGGTCATCTTTATCGAACCGTCAACATTAGAAATACTGGTTCAATCCTGAACCACCGCACCTTGTGAAATCCGACCGTTGTATCTTCAAGAGTATTTCACAATATCCTGGCATAAAGGCAAATTGTAGCAGATTATAACATCGACGAACTTAGTAAGTTCCATTAGGGCCACAACACCCATCATAGAAGAAAGCTCCACCACACTTGCAATCACCAAGCTTCATTACTTCCACCAGCCCACATCTGACCATCCTTAGTCTGACTGCCTTTCCCTTGTCAAGAATTAAATATTGAACCCCTTGATTACACACTGAGTAAACCTCCCTTCAAGTTATTCACTACCTCGACACATGGGCAAACATCCTACCATCACAACAATACTATGGAATAATCGCTCATAAGCAGAGCGACAACCTGTGCCTAGCCTCAAGGCCTTTAGAAGTCTTGTTAATGAGCTGAACACTAGAATATCCTTCCATAGGTGACTATAATAGTCCAATTATCATGCACCACATTCGTAGTGCCATGAAAATCCTTCAATTTTTGATTTATAGCATGCACTCTCGTGAGATTGAGTAGGAAGAAACCAAAGGCAGAAGCCTCAAAGGAATTGAACCACACGATGAGGAAATCAATAAAGGAAGTAGTTCTAACAGCACTGTAGCCTCCCGAGGATAAGTACAGACGTCTCTGTATCGATCCACGAGACTCTACTAGACTTTTTCATGACTCGTGAGACCGACGAGAACCTAGTGCTCTAATACCATGTTGTCACGACCACTAAGGGTCATAGTGGTGCCGGAAACCTCTGTCAGTCAAGCCAACTAATTTATCAATTAAATTCTCTTTTAATACATTTGAAAATCTTGGATTTTTTCCTTCCATTTTTCATAATTTAATAAATCTCTACTTTAATTCAAATTAAATAATAAATTATTAGTACAAATCTTTCGAAAACCATCCCAAAACCTGGTGTCACAAGTGCATGAGAAACTACTGATAAGGAAAATAAAATACAACACATGTCCGTAAAATATTGGATAAGGAATAAAATACAAAATGCTGAAAGGAACTACACTAGCTGCGGGTCGCCTCGAATAATGCAGCTCACCTAGTCTCGGAATCATCTATGCTGTTATGCCCAATACACCGCTAGATGTACATATACCCGTGCAGTTAAAATGCATAGAAGTATAGTATGAGTACGTAATCAACATGTACTCATTGAGAATTCCGCCTAATCTCGAAGAGGTAGAGACGAGATGGCCAGCTTCGACACTCACTAGAGGTCAACTAACAATATTCTAGAATTGTGAGGAAAGTCGTGGATTTATATAGTAGTTCTAATTCACGAACCCGAAAAATAGGTAAACACCTCCAACAATTAATCAAGGGTTTCATAGTTTATTCTTTATAATCTTTTCAATTTATATCAAGCCGCAAAGGGCCAATTTCACATTTAAAAATTCTCAAGCAAAAATGTGACGACCCGGCCCATCGTCACGTGAATCACCACCCCGTTTCCCCCTTATTGTGTTGCTTCATGTTTCAATATCAGTATAAGAGTTGATCGGATAGAGTTAGGTTGGTTTTGGATGAAAATGAAGCAATTAGCCTCTTAGAAGGAAGAATATTGTAAAAAAGTCAACCAGAAGTTGACTATGTGGTTGGAGGGCTTGGATGTGAATTACGGTGGTTCGGTTAGCTTCGAGGGATGATTTATGACTTAGGAGTGCGATCAGAATCAAATTTGGAGGTCCAGTGGAGAATTAGGCTTGAATTGGTGAAGTTGGAATTTTGGCAAATTCCGGTTGGGAGGTAAGATATTGATCGGAGGGTCGAAATGAAATTCCAAGAGTTGCAGTAGCTTCATTATGGGATTTTGGATATGTCTCCAAATTTTTAGGTCATTCGGACGTTGTTTGGTCGGGTTTTTGGTTGAATGCGCATTTCAGAAGTTTTGATGAAAACTAGGCTTTAATCCGATGTAATTTATTGGTTTTAGCATTGTTTGACGTGTTTTTAGGATTGGAACTAGTTTGTATAAGGTTGTTGGATGTATTGGTGCTTTTGGTTGAGGTCCCAGGAGCCTCGAGGTGATTTCGGAGGGTTAATCGGGAATTTTGAAGTTTTTCAACAAGTCTGTTATTTGAAGCTCCTGGTATTTCACCATCTGCGTAAAAAGGATAGCAGGAGCGATTCTGCAGATGCGGCTGATTGATCATAAAAGTGGTCCTATAGAGGGGCTGGCATTTCCATAAAAGCGGACACAGCAAAAGCGATCCTACAGAGGGGCTGGCATTTACCGCGTATTTGCAAATGATTTGTTGTTATCATTATGACTTGGGCTCATTACCATACTTGGGGCTTATTGCCGATTGTTTGAACTCTTTATGAACTATCATCACTGTTTCCCTCACTATTTGAAATATTATTTGAACTCAGTCCATGTGATTTACACTATTTCATCAACTCATCTATATTTTACTCAAATTTGGTGTTCTAACTGATATTTGAACTATTGTTTGAGTTGAGTATTATTGTTTTACTGATGCCCAAGGGTCTTTTGAGTATTCTGGACTGATTGAGGCAGAGGGCCATATATGAGGGCATGAAGAGTGATGTGAGGGGGCTTTCAGGCGTCGAGTGTTATGTGATGAGGCTTTCAAGCCTCGAGAATTATGTGAGGAGGCTTTCAGGCCTCGAGTGTATTGTGATCAGGCTTTTAGGCCTCGTGTTGATATTATTCAGGCTTTCAGGCCTTATTGATAGCGCTTAGGCTATAGGAGCCCCTTCGGAGTCTGCACACCCACAGTGATCGCGGGTACCCTTTTGAAATGAACAGTGGTAATAATGACACTGTCATATGTGTTTCGACCATGTAATAATAACTGACCAATTAGGTAACAATGAATGACTAGTTGTAACAATGACACTGAAACACACTTTAGTCAGGTAACAATGGCTGACCGGTCCGGTAACAATGGTTGACCTTACTTGTGTATTCTTGTTTAATTGATTTCTTTCAAGAGAATGTCTTGTCGTGTTTTCATGGATTTCTACTATGTATTTGGTTTACTACTTTAGATAACATTATCTGTTCCCTTTTGGGATTTTATACTTTCAGTGTTATTCACTTTTATTACCACTGAGTTGAAAGTACTCACTTTATTCCCTGCACCATGTGTGCAGATCCAGGTCCTTCTTCACAGGTTGAGTAGGCATTTCAGTGATCAGCAGACTTGTTTATTCAGGAGAGTTGAGGTAGCTGCATGGCATTCGCATCCATTGACTCTTCCTTCTATCAATGTCTTTTATTTTCCGCACTTTCAGACATTCAGACAGTTTATGTAGTAGGATATTATTCTATTCTGTAGAGGCTCATATTCGTTACCCCGGATCCAGGGTTGGGCTATATGTTATGTTTTGCTAAATATAGGTATTTGTATTGGTATTTCCATATCTTCTTAAATGGCTTAATGGTTGCAGTTTCACTTATCAAATATTGGTTTCCAATTGTGTTGAATATATGGTTAATAGTCGGGCTTTCCTAGTAGTGTGTTGGGCGCCATCACGATCGGGTTTGGGGTCATGACAAATTGGTATCAGAGCCTAGGTTACTTGGTCTCGCGAATCATAAGCTGGTTTAGTAGATTCTTGCAAATCGATATAGAGAAGTCTGTACTTATCCTCGAGAGGCTACAAAACCTTTAGGAAAACTTCAAATTATTGAAATTCTTGTCGTGTGACGTTGTTGTTCCAAAAACTAAACCTGTGTATTCTATTCTCTCACAGATGGCGAGAACTTGTGCTATCGGATGTGGATGACGACCATAATTGCCACCTGCCAAAGGCTATGGGCGCGGCCGTGGTCGAGGTAGAGCGGTAGGGGTAGCACTAGTTGACCCACCAGTTGTCCCTATTCAGGACCACCCTCTAGCTGAAGATGCTCTACCACCACCTGCTTAGGCGCCATCTCCACCTATTAGAATTCCGAGTCTTCAGGAGTCCCTAAGTCAGATCTTATCGGTTTGCACTAGCCTAGCTCGGGCAGACTCGGCCACTAGTGTCACAACTATATCTCAGACCGGGGGTGGTCACCAGACCCCTACGGCTCGCACTCCTGAGCAGGTAGTGTAGGGTTTATAGACACCAGAGGCCCCACCAGTCCAGCTAGTTGCCACAGTCCAGCCAATGGCTCCTATTCAGCCGGTTCCCCAATTCAAGGTGATGGGATTCTAGTGATGCCTGACCATGAGCAACATCATCTGGAGAGGTTCAACATGCTTTCACCTCCGATATTCAGTGGTATTCCGGGGGAGGATGCCCAGGCTTTTCTCGACAAGTGTCAACGTATTCTTCAGATAGTAGGGATCTTAGAGTCAAGCGAGGTATCATTTACTACCTTTCAGTTCTCAGGAGAAGCCTTTACTTGGTGGGAGGCATATGAGCGGTGTAGGCCGGTAGGTGCAGCACCATTGACATGGCAGGAGTTCTCCACTATTTTTCTAGAGAAGTGGGTACCACGATCGCAGAGAGAGGAGCTGCGTAGGCAGTTTGAGTTGCTTCGTCAGGGAGATATATCTGTGAGGCAGTATGAGGTGAGATTCTCAAAGTTAGCTTGTTTTGCCCCATGGATGGTTCCGACTGATCAGGAGAGGATCAGTCGATTTGTAGACACGCTCATTTATCTCATTCATATTCTCATGACTCGAGAGAGGGTCCTGAGCCACACCATTGAGGATGCAGTGGATATGGCTCATGACATTGAGATAGCTCGTCGTTAGGAAAGAGAGGAGAGGGAGGCCAAGAGGCCTCGGGGATCAGGCAGCTTCAGTGGTGCTCAGTCTAGAGGCCAGGGTCAACAGAGTAGAGGTCGATCTTTCAGGCCTCAACAGCCAGCTCATTCAGAGTACCGTGGTTCATTTTCAAGTCGGGGTTATCAGGGCTCTCAGTAGAGTAAGCCATCTCTTAGTGCACTTCCAGCGTAGAGTTCATCTCGGGCCCCTTCTGTTCATGGTTCCTCCAGATCGAGTGCATTAGCCACTCATTATAATGCACGGGGTTCCGTTCAATCCCATTTCCCAGCACCATGGAGTTATTTTGATTGAGGGGAGTTTGGGCATTTTTGGAGTCAGTGTCCTCGGTGCCGTAGCAGTCAGTCTCAGTAGAGAGGTCAACCCTTATCTTCTGGTCCATCTTCTTGAGCACCCACCCCGCCAGCTAGGGGTAAGGGTTAGGCATCTAGGGGTTGCCTTCAATCGGGAGGCCGATCAGGTGGTCAAGCTCGTTTCTATGCTCTTCATGACATGTCAGATGCTATTGCCTTGGATGCTATCATCACAGATATTATTTCAGTCTGTCACCGAGATGCCTCAGTCTTATTTGATCCATGTTCTACTTATTCGTATGTATCTTCATACTTTGCTCATAATTTGGGTACGACCCTAGTTTGTCTTGCATTGCCTGCGCATGTACAACCCCGGTGGGTAATACTATCATTGTGGACCATGTGTATCGGTCCTGTCTTGTTACTATTGGGGGTTTGGAGACCCGAATTGATTTACTGCTATTGAGAATGGTTGATTTTGATGTTATTTTGGGCATGGATTGGCTATCTCTGTGCCATGCTATTCTAGACTGTCACACCAAGACAGTCACATTGGCTATGCCGGGTATCCCGAGGACCGAGTGGAACGGTATGACTTATTATGTACCCAGAGGGGTAATTTATTTCTTAAAGTCCCAGCGGATGTTTGGGAAGGGATTCTTATAATATTTGGCATTTGTGAGAGATGTTGGAGCTGAGACTCCTAACCTTGATTCTATTCCCGTAGTGAGGGATTTTTCGGATATGTTTCCATTCGACCTACCGGGCATGCTGCCAAACAGGGATATTGATTTTGGTATTGACTTGGTGCTGGGAACTTAGCCTATCTCTTTTCCTCCTTATTGTA
>JASVEL010003695.1:0-137457 GCA_032618575.1 Nicotiana noctiflora | reverse complement strand
ACCGCATCTGCGGTCCTCACCAGGCCTCACCCTTTCTTCTTCTGTTCTCCATCCTTTGCAGGTGCGGTCCCGTATCTGCGGCAAAATGACCGCATCTGCGGTCCCAGCTCCTATCACCTCCAGCCGCTTCTGTGGTCCATCCCATGCTTCTGCAGAGCCACTTCTGAAAGTACACGAGGGGGATGAATTGTATATAATTTAATTAAATTGTGATAAGTTGACTTAAAACTTTAGTAGTCGACTTAAAATCGTAATGCTTGCAGACAGAGATACTTGAAATAACAAACAATTAGAAAATGCATAAATTAAAGACACCAAGATTTTTTTACTGGTTCGGATTCAATGTGAATCCTAATCCAGTCGCCTTTTTACAAAAATTAAAGGCACCAGGATTTTTATACTGGTTTGGATTCAATGTGAATCCTAATCTAGTCCCCTTGGGTTGCAAGAGATTTTTCTTCAAGCAAATGAGTTTTATTTGAAGTACAGATTCGGTATTTGTCTCTCAGTTGTTTTGGCACTCGTTGGATACAATACCTCACCAGTTGAATGCTCTCTTTCTATTCCTGACTTGTTACATAGCAAATCTATTTAGGCTACTATGCTTGTTTGCAGTAAATTGAAGAGAGTGAATTTGGTCAGATTAAAGTATACTAAGGGTGAAGTTGCGCTATCTATTTATACAATAATGGTTGGTGAAGGCTTGTCAACCCAATGAATTTGATCCCTGGAAAGAGTTGATTCTTTCCAAGAATAAGGTGTTAGCCGTTGTATCTCCTCAGATTTTTTCCTTTGGCAATCGATGAGTTTGACAGAACTCTTTGTTGATTTGTGTTACCCTTCCATTCTTGACTGCTGTCTGGATCTTCTAAAGATGAGTGATCTCTGGTGATTTATTTGGCTTCATAATCATGGATTGCGTTGAGTCTTTATTCCATTGCTGCAACTTTGATTTCCCAGAATCATGGGATCAATCTCGTATAATTGATTCTTTCCCTGTGCATCATGATATTTGGGACAACTTCAATATCCTTGTTTGTTATGGCAACTCATGCACATGCATCATTAAAATATGTTCTAACAATCTCCCCCTTTTTGATATTGGCAAAATAATATGCATATAAGTAAAGGAATAAACAATAGTTGACTTTCCTATTTTGGACTGGCCGTATTGGCTCCCCCTCAATGTGTGTAGTCAACTAATTTGGACACTAGTTGACTGCCCTATTTTGATTGCTCCCCCCAATATGTGTGGTTATCTGATCCTGAGCTCCCCCTCAATGTGAGCAGTCGACTCGTACCTATATATTACAAAAGTGTATATCTATGCATGTAGCATAGTCGACTTAATGACCTGTAGAGAGAGGATATGCCTGCACAAGAGTAATATATATATGCATGTAGCATAGTCGACTTAATAACCTGTAATATATTTATGCATGTAACATTTTCGATGTGAAACATGTAGAGATATGCCTGCACAAAAGCGTTAGTATATTCTCCCCCTTTTTGACATCAGCAAAAGAGGGAGTAGCAAAAATAATATCCACAGGGAGAAAAAAAACATCCACGGGCAAAGCCCAAACACAATCAAATCAAGTTTGTTTGAAAACAAAAAAAAATTGTCTGTAGATCACACCCATCGCATCATATTAGAAAGTAGGTGAGGGTATTGCAGATTGCTTCCTTCATCCGTTCAAAATTGATGTTGGCAGCAACGCTCAACCCATCCAGCCTGTCATGCACCTCCTTGAAAGCTTTAACCGCATTCTGACCCTGTTTCCTTAGAAATACCGTGAATATCATCCACAATTGACTGAGTGGCGTACAAGAGAGTCTTGATATCTAGAAGTTGAGAGTTAATGGAGTTGAACTTTTCATTGAGGTCTGCATGAGTGGGAGAAGAGAGTACACCAAAAGACGGCTTGGGGTCCACATGAGTTGGCTTGGCATTACTTTCACCCTTTTTGACCCAAACACCATTGATACTCACATACCCCATACTTGAGAAGGATATAGAGTTGTAGCACTTGACACATGAATAGAGGGGTAATCTGAAAGCTGGATTTGATGGGCTTCTAAAATCTGGGTGATGGCCATACCATAGGGAAGACTGGTTGGATCTTCTACACTCTCAATCATGAAATTGATAACCTAGAAGGAATACTTGATTTTAAGGTTGGAGATAAGACAGTAAACAAAGAAGACGTCTCATTGAGAGAGGGTTGAGAACGAACAGGTTCTGGGAAGCAGAGTGGTGGCAACAATGTGAGCAAGAACCCTAGTTTCAAAACTGAAATCACTGAGCCTAATTGATTTTGGAGGTTCTCAGAGGGATTATCTGCAATGCACTCTTTGGCTTGGTCAAAAGTGATTTCAAGGTCCTCAGGCCAGACATTCTTAAAAACAGTAGAGAAACCAGAGCAGTGACATAGAAAAAGAGAGTCAAAAATACCACAATCAAGAACAATGTGTTTGCCAAGAACAAGAGTTTCAAGCTTATCAGGTTTATTGGAGCGAAGATTAGTGTATAACATACGAATGAGGGGTTCATAGACTTTAGGTGGAGAAACAGAGAGAATTTTTTCTCACCCTTGATACATCAAAAGATCCTTTAACCTGCAATTGAGGGACTCCATAAGATCGAGACCGACCACTCTACCATGGGCAATGGGCTTGTCCTTAAGAGAAACAAAGAAATCCTTATTAGGGGTGTCCCATAAGTTGAGGTCGGATTCTAGAGAGGAAGAGAAATCGAACTTTGATTTCTTTGGAGTAGAAGCAAAGGGTTCTTCCATGGGACGCTTTCCAAAGGATTTGTCACCTAGAGGTAGGGAGTGTTCGGATTATCCTCCTTGAGAAGAGACACAACCTTTGGAATGATGGAACCCTAAATCTACTTGTTCTGGGGGCATGGAAGAGGGTTTTGATTTTAAGTGGGTACTCTTTCTGGTGGAAGCAGAGGGTTTTTTTTTAGAAGATTTAGCCATTGGAAAAAATAGGGTTGGTACAGGGTGAGAAGAGGAGTTGGTAGAGGTTGAGGGAGATTTTGGAGATAGAGAGACTAAAAAGGACTAACTTAAAAAGGAGAGGAATTGATAGTTGAGTACAGAAAAGGAAAAGGTGTTAGATGAAGTGACGTCATGATTGGCTTTCCAAATTCGACTCCAAACTGATGGGAAACAAGCTAAAAAAGAAAGGGAAACGACTGACGGCGTAATTAAAGCACCAAAGACAACAATTATGACAATTTTTGAAACTTAACACTTTGGTCCTAACAATTCTTTGAAACACAAATAATGCCAAGAGATTGTCGTAAAGAACAGAACCTATCTTTTAATAGTGGTTTAGCAAAAATATCAGCTAATTGAGCAGAGATACCAACAAAAGCTAATTCTATGTCACCTTTAAGAACATGATCTCTAATAAAATGATGTTTAATATCTATATGCTTTGCTCTAGAGTGATGCACATGATTTTTAGAAAGACAAATTGCACTAGAATAACCACAACAAATCTGTATAGGTTTAAAAGAGAGTTCATAGTCACCCAATTGATGGGACATCCACAGTAGTTGTGCACAACATTGACTAACGACTATGTATTCAACTTCAGTAGTCGACAAGGAGACTGATTCTTATTTTTACTATTCCAAGATATTAAGGCATTTCCCATGTAACGACCAGGCCTGTCGTTTTAGAAAATTACGCCCCAATCCCCAATTTAACTATTCCACTAAGTTCATTTCTGCTATTGTGGTTTGCCGGGAGAGTCGGTTCTGAAATTTGGAGCATTTTGGGACACTCAGTCCCTAAATGAGAGCTTTAAGGTTAGAAAATGGTTTGTAACCGGAACAATGTTAAGACGATCTCGAAATGGAAATTTGATGGTTTCATTAGCTCCATTAGGTGATTTCGGGGTTGGGAGCGCGTCCGGAATGTATTTTGGAGGTCCGTAGCTCAATTAGGCTTGAAATGCCGAAGTTTGAAATTTTGGCGAATCCGAACGATAGGTGAGATTTTGATCCGGGGGTTGGAATGGAATTCCGACAATTTTTGTAGCTTCGTTGTGTGATTTTGGATATGTCCGCAAATTTTCAGGTCATTCGGACGTCGTTTGGTCGGGTTTTAGATCGAATGTGCGATTCGGAAAGTTTTAAGAAATTTAGGCTTGAATTCGATGTGAATTATGGGTTTTGATGTTGTTAGACGTGTTTTTATGATTGGAATGAGTTCGTATCGTGTTTTGGAGTATGTTGGTGGTTTTCGTTGGAGTCCCGGGAGCCTCGGGAGCCTCGGGATGAATTCGGGGGTCCAAACGGACCAATTTGTGCCAAAAGGCACTGCTGTTATGCTGCAATAATTGCAGAGAAATTTTGCTCTCCGCGATCGCGGAGATGGCCATGCGATCGCGTAAGGGAGAAACCATGAGCTCTACGATAGCAAAGTAAAGTGTGCGATCGCGTAAGTCTGGGAGAGTAAGCATCGCGATCGCGTGAGGTAGTATGCGATCGCGTAGGGTAGTTTGGGGAGCTGGACGAGTTTGTTCTTCGCGATTGCGTTTGTGTCATTGCGATCGCGTAGGGTCGCTAAGTTGTTCACTGTGATCGCGTCCAGGATCACGCGATCGTGTAAAGGAAAAAAATTAGGTCGCCCATATTTTGTGCATCGCGATCGCAAGCCCAGTTCTGCGATCGCGTAGAGTAAACTGGCCTGGCAGTGACTTTAAGTTCAGAACATTTCAGTCGCGGCCTAACACACCAAAACCGCCATTGTTGAGCTCCAAGAGGGGGAATTGAAAGGGAAATGCTAGGATATCATCGAGAAATCATCGGGGGTAAGTTTCTTGACCTTAAATCGTTGGTTTATCATGAAATCCGTGATTATTTCACCGAAAATGGAAGATTTAAGGTGGGTTTGAGACCTAGGCCTAAATTTTAGAAAACCTTTGATTTGAATGGGCAAACGGAGTCCGATTTTGATAAATTTTATATGCACGGACTCGTATTGAGATAAGGAACCCGAATATATAATTTTCATGATTTTTCGAGAAGCGTATCGAAAGTCGGGTTTTGGCAACTTGCGGGTTTTGGTGTATTTTGAGTTATTTTGATTGGGTAATGCCCAATTGCCCTATTTTGATGTGATTCTATTGATTTTTATCAGATACTATACCTGTGGAGGCCGACATTCACGGCAAGAGAGTTGTCTCATAGCGGTTTTGTACCGGAGTCGAGGTAAGTGGCTTGTCTAACCTCGTGTGGGGGAACTTTCACCCCTAGGATATTATGTGATAGTTTAAATGCCTTGTACGCGAGGTGACGGGCGTGTACATGCGCGGGTTGTTGAACACACAGTTTACTTAAAATGTTCGATGAGTGAAAATGCTGCTTTTAGTTGTTAATTCGATACTCTTACCCGATAGTAGTTAGAAAAACATGATTAGGTAGTATTTAACTGTCTAGTTACCTAATTGTCTTACTTGAGCTTCTCGATAATTATTGGCACTATTTACCGGTGAAGTTATAGTTAAGCATATTATATTCTCTCTGTGTATTTCCGTTAATTGTTGTGGTTGTGGACTGCGGGTTCAATTCCCGGAGATCCCAGGGCTGTGGGTTAGATTCCCAGAGACCCGGAATGATACTGTTATGGACTGCGAGTTCTATTCCCGGAGATCCTGAGATTTATTGAGATGTGGACTGCAGGTTCGATTCCCGGAGATCCTGAGATTTATTAAGATGTGGACTGCGGGTTCGATTCCCGAGATCATGAGATTTATTGGGATGTGGACTGCGGGTTTGATTCCCGGAGATCCTGAGATTTACTGAGATATGGGCTGCGGGTTCGATTCCCGAAGACCCATGGGTACTGTCAATGGGACTTGTGGGTTCAATTCCCACAGGTCCTGGACTTGTTTTATTGAGTTGGTTACTTGTTGTTAGCTTAATTGTAGAAGGTTGCGGTAATCATTTTATTGTTGTTATTCCGGAATTATTATCATTTAAACTGCGTATTATTGTTATTGTCTTTTTGTTATTGTTTTCTCAGTAGGGCCCTGACCTTCCTCGTCACTACTCCATCGAGGTTAGGCTTGGCACTTACTGAGTACCGCCGTGGTGTACTCATGCTACTCTTCTACAGACTTTTGTTGTGCAGATCAAGGTACATCAGGGAAGGCTCATTCTAGGTGATTCCGCAGCTTTCAGGGAGACCTCGAGGTATGATCTGCTACGTCCGCTGATCCGGAGGCTTTTCCTTCTATTCTGATAGTATTAGTTGACATTTTCCTTTTCGTTGTTAGATACTCTTTACATGTAGAACCACAGTTGTATATTCTCTTTAGTCTGTGTTACCCGTGAGATTCCGGATCTTGGTAGCATTTTATTCAGTGTGTTAACGGATGTATGTGCCAAGCGGCACGGATTACATACCTTATTATGCTATTTTCCGCTATTTCTTATTTGAGTGTTCATAGCTTGTATATTCCGCAACGTGTTAGGCTTACCTAGTCGTGGGGATTGGGTGCCATCACGACATGTTCATGATTGGTGAACTAGGGACGTGACAAGTTGGTATCAGAGCTCTAGGTTCATAGGAGTCACGGGACAGAGATCGGTTACTTAGAGTCTCGCTGATCGATACGGAGGCGTCTGTATTTATCTACGAGGGGCTATGTAACTGTTTAAGAAACTCTTCATCTCTTTTGGATTCCTTGTCGTGCGACATTTTTGGCATCAAATCTAAACTATTGCTTTCTATTCTCTCACAGATGGTGAGGACACGAGCTACATCAGGTACCCGCGCCCCCAGTTGCCGCCGTCAGGGGCCGGGGCCGGGGCCGAGGTAGAGGACGAGGACGCGCCCGAGGTGCAGCCACGGCACCCGCGCGCGCCGCCGCTGAGGTGCCATAGGTAGACTAGGTTGGAGCGCAGGCACCTGGTACACCGACTACAGCTGCTACTACTCCAGCACTACAGGAGACCCTATCCCAGTTCATGAGTATGTATACCACTTTCGCTCAGGCAGGACTGCTTCCTCTCGTCGCAGCTACATCCCAGGCCGTGGGAGGGGCCCCATACTCCCGCAGCCGTTACACCAGAGCAGCGAGTGCCAGTGGGACAGGTTCCAGAGATTATGGTTATGCCTCCTGCTGCCCCAGCACAGCCCGGAGGTGGGCCAGCTGCCTTCGAGGACGAGCAGCGTAGATTGGAGAGGTTCAAGAAATATGACCCTCCAGTGTTCAGTGGTTTGGCTACAGATGATGCATTGGGTTTTCTGGAGGAGTGTCATCATATTCTTCGTACTATGGGGATTGTGGATACCAGCGGGGTTTCCTTCGCTGCTTTTCAGTTTTGCGGGGCCGCTTATGATTGGTGGCGCACGTATGAGTTGGATAGTCCAGAGGAGTCTGCTTCATTGACCTGGACGCAGTTTCAGATCTGTTTTTGAGGGAGTTTGTTCCACAGAGCCTTAGGGATTCTTGGCGCTCGGAGTTTGAGCGGTTGCGATAGGGTTCCATGTCAGTATCGGAGTATGCTATCAGTTTCACCCGTCTAGCCAGGCATGCACCGGCTTTGGTAGCCACGGTCCGGGAGAGAGTGCGGAGATTTATTGAGGGCCTGATTCCGCCGATCCGATCCAGCATGGCCAGAGAGTTGGAGACAGATATATCTTATCAGCAGGCAGTTAGCATCGCCAGGAGGATCGAGAGTATGCTCCCTAGAGAGCGGGGAGATAGAGAGGCCAAGAGGTCTCGTGAGTCGGGCCATTTCTCTGGTGCCCGCACTTCAACAGCCGGTCGTTTTGGCAGGGGTTATTCCGGTCGTCCAGTTCATTCAGCATTGCCAACAGCCAGTAGTACTCCAGCTCTTCCAGCACCTCAGGAGCCTTATTATGCTCCCCCGGTTTCTAGTGCACCTCGTGCGCGGGGTCCTTCCAGGGGTCAGACTAGTGGGGGTGAGGCCGGTCAGTCACAGCCACCGCGTCCTCCCAAAGCTTGCTTTGAGTGCGGGGATACTCGCCATCTGGTTAGGGAGTGCCCCAGGCGTAGGAGGGGAACACCTCATCAGTCTTCGCAGCCTCAGCGTGGTTCTCAGGGTCAGCAGGCTATCATTCCAGCTCTAGCTGCCACTCCACCTGCCCAGCCAGCCAGGGGCGGGGGTCAGGGTTCCAGAGGCCGCCCTCGAGAGGGGGGACAGGCCAGATTCTATGCTATTCCTGATCGCGCTGCGGCTATTGCATCTGATTCTGTTATCACAGGTATTATTCTGGTTAGTCACAGGGAGGCATCGGTTCTATTCGACCCTGGTTCCACTTTTTCATATGTGTCTTCTTACTTTGCTTCTCATCCGGGTGTGCCTCGGGATTCTTTGAGTGCCCCCATTTATGTTTCCACTCCGGTGGGTGATTCTTTGGTAGTGGACCGCGTATATCGGTCGTGTTTGGTTACCATTTGTGATTTTGAGACCAGAGCGGATCTATTGTTGCTCGGGATGGTCGATTTTGATATTATTCTGGGCATGGACTGGTTGTCGCCCCATTATACTATTCTTGATTGTCACGCCAAGACCGTGACGCTGGCTATGCCAGGCATTCCACGTATTGAGTGGAGTGGTACTCTAGATCACACCCCTAGCCGTGTTATTTCTTTTCTCAGAGCTCAGCGTATGGTTGAGAAAGGGTGTGCTGCTTATCTAGCCTATGTGCGGGACGTCAGTATTGACACTCCCTCTATTGATTCTGTTCATGTGGTACGTAACTTTGCTGATGTATTTCCAGTTGATCTCCCGGGCATGCCGCCCGACAGAGATATTGACTTTGCTATTGATTTGTTGCCGGGCACTCAGCCCATTTCTATTCCACTGTACCGTATGGCTCCTCCTAAGTTGAAGGAGTTGAAGGATCAGTTACAGGAGTTATTGGGCAAGGGTTTCATTCGACCCAATGTTTCGCCTTGGGGTGCTCCTGTATTGTTTGTGAAGAAAAAGGACGGTTCTATGCGTATGTGCATTGACTATCGTCAGCTGAACAAGGTTACAGTGAAGAACCGGTATCCTTTGCCCCGCATTGATGATTTATTTGACCAGCTACAGGGCGCACATGTGTTTTCTAAGATTGATTTGCGCTTTGGGTATCACCAGCTGAAGATTCGGGAGCCAGATATCCCGAAGACTGCCTTCAGGACCCGGTATGGTCACTATGAGTTCCTCGTGATGTCTTTTGGGTCGACTAATGCCCCAGCAGCATTTATGCATTTGATGCACAGTGTGTTCAGGCCTTATCTGGACTCGTTCGTGATTGTCTTCATTGATGATATTCTAGTATATTCCCAGAGCTGGGAAGAGCACGAGCAACATTTAAGGATAGTGCTTCAAATTCTGAGGGAGAAGCAGCTTTATGCCAAGTTCTCTAAATGTAAATTCTGGTTGAGTTCAGTGGCATTTTTGGGCCATGTGGTGTCGAGTGATGGTATTCGAGTAGATTCGAGGAAGGTAGAGGCCGTACAGAGTTGGCCCAGACCCTCCTCCGCTATTGAGATTCGCAGTTTCCTTAGTTTGGTAGCTATTACCGTCGTTTCGTGGAGGGGTTCTCTTCGATTGCAGCACCTATGACCAGATTGACCCAAAAGGGTGCCCCATTCCAGTGGATAGGCGAGTGTGAGGCGAGCTTTCAGAAGCTCAAGACAGCTTTGACTTCGGCCCCTATATTGATGTTGCCTTCGGGTTCGGGGTCCTATACTGTATATTGTGATGCCTCACGAGTTGGACTCGGTGCGGTATTGATGCAGGACGGTAGGGTGATTGCCTACGCGTCGAGACAGCTGAAGGTGCATGGGAAGAATTACCCTGTTCATGATTTGGAGCTAGCTGCCATTGTTCACGCCTTGAAGATTTGGCGTCATTATTTATACGGGGTTCCTTGTGAGATCTACACTGATCACCGGAGCTTGCAGCACTTGCTTAAGCAGAAGGACCTGAATATGCGTCAGAGGAGATGGTTGGAGCTACTGAAGGACTATGATATTACCATTCTCTATCATCCGGGCAAGGCTAATGTGGTTGCCGATGCTTTGAGTTGTCGGGCAGAGAGTTTTGGGGAGTTTGGCGTATCTACTAGCTTCGGAGAGGCCTATGGCGATGGATGTTCAAGCTTTATCCAGGTAGTTTGTTAGACTGGATCTTTCGGAGCCCAGCCGGGTTCTGGCCTGCGTGGTTTCTCGGTCTTCTCTATTTGACCGCATCAGGGAGCATCAGTTCGACGACCCTCATTTGCTTGTCCTTCAGGATAGAGTTCGACGTGGTGATGCTCGAGATGTTACCATCGGGGATGATGGGGTCATGAGGATGCAGGGGCGTATCTGTGTGCCTAATGTAGATGATCTTCGAGAGCTGATTCTAGTAGAGGCCCATAGTTTGCGGTATTCCATCCATCCGGGAGCCGCGAAGATGTATCAGGACTTGAAACAGCATTACTGGTGGAGGCGGATGAAGAGGGATATAGTTGATTATGTTTCCGGATGCCTCAACTATCAGCAGGTGAAGTATGAACATCAGCGTCCGGGTAGATTGATGCAGCAGATTGAGATTCCAGAGTGGAAATGGGAGCGCATCACCATGGACTTTGTATCTGGGCTTCCACGGACTGTTAGAAAGTTTGATTCTATTTGGGTTATCGTGGATCGACTGACCAAGTCCGCCCACTTTATACCGGTAAGCACTACTTATTCATCGGAACGACTGGCGGAGATCTATATCAGGGAGATAGTTCGGCTGCATGGTATTCCAGTTTCCATCATTTCGGATAGAGGCACTCGGTTCACTTCACGGTTCTGGAGAGCCGTACAGCAGGAGTTAGGTACTCGGGTAGAGCTGAGCACAGCCTTTCACCCCCAGACTGATGGGCAGTCCGAGCGCACTATTCAGAATTTGGAGGATATGCTCCGTGCGTGCGTGATTGAGTTTGGAGGTTTATGGGATCACTTCTTGCCACTGGCGGAGTTTGCTTATAACAACAACTACCAGTCTAGTATTCAGATGGCACCGTATGAGGCCCTATATGGTAGGAGGTGCAGGTCTCCCGTGGGTTGGTTCGAGCCGGGCGAGGCCAGGCTGCTAGGTACTGATATGGTTCAGGATGCAATGGATAAGGTCAAGGTGATTCAGGACAGACTTCGTGCAGCCCAGTCTAGACAGAAGAGTTATGCGGACAAGAAGGTTCCCGATGTGGCTTTTATGGTTGGCGAGCGGGTTCTACTTTGAGTCTCGCCCATGAAGGGCGTTATGAGGTTTGGGAAGAAAGGAAAGCTGAGTCCTAGGTTTATTGTCCCTTTTGAGATTTTGAGGCGTGTTGGGGAGGTTGCTTATGAGTTGGCCTTACCCCCAGTCTAGCCGGAGTTCATCCCGTATTTCATGTCTCCATGCACCGGAGATACCATAGTGACCCGTCGCATGTGTTGGATTTCACTTCTGTTCAGCTAGACAAGGATCTGTCTTATGTTGAGGAGCCAGTAGCCATTCTAGACAGGCAGGTCAGAAAGCTAAGGTCAAAGAACATCGCTTCGGTAAAGGTTCAGTGGCGGGGCCAGTCGGTCGAGGAGGCGACTTGGGAGACCGAGCAGGATATGCGCAGCCAGTACCCTCATCTTTGCACTACTCCAGGTATGTTTTCTATGCTCGTTCGAGGACGAACGAATCTTTTAAGTGAGGGAAGATGTAACGACCCGGCCGGTCGTTTTAGAAAATTACGCCCTAATCCCCAATTTAACTGTTCCCCTAAGTTCATTTCTGCTATTGTGGTTTGCCGGGAGAGTCGGTTCTGAAATTTGGAGTATTTTGGGACACTTAGTCCCTAAATAAGAGCTTTAAGGTTAGAGAATGGTCCGTAACCGGAACAGTGTTAAGACAATCTCGGAACGGAAATCCGATGGTTCCATTAGCTCCGTTAGGTGATTTCGGGGTTGGGAGCGCGTCCGGAATGTATTTTGGAGGTCCGTAGCTCAATTAGGCTTGAAATGCCGAAGTTTGAAATTTTGGCGAATCCGAACGATAGGTGAGATTTTGATCCGGGGGTCGGAATGGAATTCTGAGAATTTTTGTAGCTTCGTTGTGTGATTTTGGATATGTCCGCAAATTTTCAGGTCATTCGGACGTCGTTTGGTCGGGTTTTAGATCGAATGTGCGATTCGGAAAGTTTTAAGAAATTTAGGCTTGAATTCGATGTGAATTATGGGTTTTGATGTTGTTAGACGTGTTTTTATGATTGGAATGAGTTCGTATCGTGTGTTGGAGTATGTTGGTGGTTTTCGTTGGAGTCCCGGGAGCCTCGGGATGAATTCGGGGGTCCAAACGGACCAATTTGTGCCAAAAGGCACTGCTGTTCTGCTGCAATAATTGTAGAGAAATTTTGCTCTCCGCGATCGCGGAGATGGCCATGCGATCGCGTAAGGGAGAAACCATGAGCTTTGCGATCGCGAAGTAAAGCGTGCGATCGCGTAAGTCTGGGAGAGTAAGCATCGCGATCGCGTGAGGTAGTATGCGATCGCATAGGGTAGTTTGGGGAGCCGGACGAGTTTGTTCTTCGCGATCGAGTTCGTGTCATTGCGATCGCGTAGGGTCGCTAAGTTGTTCACTGCGATCGCGTCCAAGATCATGCGATCGCGTAGAGGAAAAATTAGGCCGCCCATATTTTGTGCATCGCGATCGCAAGCCCAGTGCTGCGATCGCGTAGAGTAAACTGGCCTGGCAGTGACTTTAAGTTCAGAACATTTCAGTCGCGGCCTAACACACCAAAACCACCATTGTTGAGCTCCAAGAGGGGGAATTGAAGGGGAAACACTGGGATATCATCGGGAAATCATCGGGGTTAAGTTTCTTGACCTTAATTTGTTGGTTTATCATGAAATCCGTGATTATTTCACTGAAAATGGAAGATTTAAGGTGGATTTGAGCCCTAGGCCTAAATTTTAGAAAACCTTTCATCTGAATGGGCAAACGGAGTCCGATTTTGATAAATTTTATATGCACGGACTCATATTGAGATAAGGAACCCGAATATATAATTTTCATGATTTTTCGAGAAGCGTATCGAAAGTCGAGTTTTGGCAACTTGCGGGTTTTGGTGTATTTTGAGTTATTTTGATTGGGTAATGCCCAATTGGCCTATTTTGATGTGATTCTATTGATTTTTATCAGATACTATACCTGTGGAGGCCGACATTTGCGGAAAGAGAGTTGTCTCATAGAGGTTTTGTACCGGAGTCGAGGTAAGTGGCTTGTCTAACCTCGTGTGGGGGAACTTTCACCCCTAGGATATTATGTGATAGTTTAAATGCCTTGTACGCGAGGTGACGAGCGTGTAGATGCGCGGGTTGTTGAACACATACTTTACTTAAAATGTTCCATGAGTGAAAATCCTGCTTTTAGTTGTTAATTCGATACTCTTACCTGGTAGTAGTTAGAAAAGCATGATTAGGTAGTATTTAACTGTCTAGTTGCCTAATTGTCTTACTTGAGCTTCTTGATAATTATTGGCACTATTTTCCGGTGAAGTTATAGTTAAACATATTATATTCTCTCTATGTATTTCCTTTAATTGCTGTGGTTGTGGACTGCGGGTTTAATTCCAGGAGATCCCAGGGCTGTGGGTTCGATTCCTAGAGACCCGGAATGATACTGTTGTGGACTGTGGGTTCGATTCCCGGAGATCCTGAGATTTATTGAGATGTGGACTGCGGGTTCGATTCCCGGAGATCTTGAGATTTATTGAGATGTGGACTGCGGGTTCGATTCCCGGAGATCCTGAGATTTATTGAGATGTGGACTGCGGGTTCGATTCCCGGAGATCCTGAGATTTATTGAGACATGGGCTGCGGGTTCGATTCCCGGAGACCCATGGGTACTGTCAATGGGACTGTGGGTTCAATTCCCACAGGTCCTGGACTTGTTTTATTGAGTTGGTTACTTGTTGTTAGCTTAATTGTAGAAGGTTGCGGTAATCATTTTATTGTTGTTATTCCGGAATTATTATCATTTAAACTGCGTATTATTGTTATCATCATTATGTTATTGTTTTCTCAGTAGGGCCCTGACCTTCCTCGTCACTACTCCATCGAGGTTAGGCTTGGCACTTACTGAGTACCGCCGTGGTGTACTCATGCTACTCTTCTGCACACTTTTGTTGTGCAGATCCAGGTATATCAGGGCAGGCTCATTCTAGGTGATTCCGCAGCTTTCAAGGAGACCTCGAGGTATGATCTGCTACGTCCGCGGATCCGGAGGCTTTTCCTTCTATTCTGATAGTATTAGTTGACATTTTCCTTTTTGTTGTTAGATACTCTTTACACGTAGAGCCACAGTTGTATATTTTCTTTAGTCTGTGTTACCCGTGAGATTCCGGATCTGGGTAGCGTTTTATTCAGTGTGTTGACGGATGTATGTGCCAAGCGGCACGGATTACATACCTTATTATGCTATTTTTCCGCTGTTTCTTATTTGAGTGTTCATAGCTTGTATATTCCGCAACGTGTTAGGCTTACCTAGTCGTGGGGACTGGGTGCCATCACGACATGTTCATGATTGGTGAACTAGGGTCGTGATATCCCAGTAATTGAAAAGTGCCACTCGTGCTTTTTCTATCTTCTTTATCACCTGCTAAATATGCATCTGAAAAACCTTCTAATTTAAATGAGTTAGAGCAAGGATACCACAACCCATGAGATATTGTACCAATAAGATATCGAATAATTCTTTTAACAACAGTTAGATGTGACTCTTTGGGTGCCAACTGAAACCTGGCATATTTATAGATGCTAAACATAATATCCGGCAGACTAGCGGTCAGATATAGTAGAGATCCAATCATTCCTCTGTATTTGGTTTCATCAACTGGAGTGACATGTTCATCTTTATTCAAATTTGTGGCTGGACTCATAGGAGACCCAATTGATTTGGCATTGCTCATGCCAAATTTTTTAATCATCTCCTTGGTATATTTGGTTTGACATATAAAGGTTCCTTCTTCAGATTGATGAATTTGAAGCCCAAGGAAGAATGTAAGTTTACCCATCATACTCATTTCAAATTCACTTTGCATGAGATTTGAAAATTCCTTGCACATAAGAGGGTTAGTGCTTCCAAAAATAATATCATCAATATAACTTTTAATGATAAGATTATCTTCTGTTGATTGTTTAATAGAGTAGTGTCAATTTCACCTCTGGTGAATCCATGATCAACAAGAAATGTACTTAACCTGTCATACCAAGCACATGGAGCCTGTTTCATTCCGTACATGTCCCTAGTGAGTTTGTACACGTGATAAGGAAATTTTGATTCTTCAAAGCCTGATGGTTGTTTCACAAAAACCTCATCTTCAATGAATCTATTTAGAAAAGCTCTTTTGACATCCATCTGAAATAATCTGAATCCTTTAAATGATACATAAGCTAGTATAATTTGTATAGACTTTAATCGAGCGACTGTGTAAGGCCTCGTAAAATTTTTGTGCATAAAACCTAGTAGCTATAGTGTCATGGTCCGAATAATGTGTTAGGAATGCGTGCGGACCCTTGGTAGTGATTTAAGTTTAAAAAATGTAGAGAATTAATTTTTCCGAAAAGTATCAAATATGCGGTCAAGAATGCGACCGCAAACCTGATATGCGGACCACATTCTTGCCGCAAAACATTCCAGAAAGTCTCCCAAAAATCGTGTTGAAAATGCGATCGATATGCGATCGCATAGTGAATCTGCGTTGCACTTTGCGACCGCAGATCAAGAATGCGGACCGCATATCGGTCGCATCCTGTAACAGAACTCGAGTCATTTTGAGGCCATTCTGCGATCACTATGCGGACCGCATGTTGATTCTGCGGTTGCAAAGTGCACCGCAGATTCGCCCCGGCCCAGTTTGTTTGTGACATTTTGACCCGATCTCTTCTTTAATATAACACCTTTCTTCTTCATTTTATCATATCATCTTACCAAAATTAGAGAGAGAAGAGAGGGTTTTTAGAGAGAGAAATCTTTCATCTTCAAAGATTGTTCCAACCATCTTAGTTCAAAGGATTCTAGGGCAAAGATTCAACTTCCCCAAATCTTTTCAAGGTAAAAACCCTAACTATTTTCTTTGATTTTCAGTTTTAAATTGGGTAAAGAGAGGTTTGCATATAATAGCTTTTGAAAATAGAATTTTTACACTCATGCATGATTATTGAACTTGATTTCTAGTAAAAAGAAGTGAGTAGAAGTAAGAGTCTTCAAGAACAAGGTTGGCAAGAGTAGGATATCTTGGGTAAGCATAAAGTAGGAAGAAAAATCATCACCAGGTATGTATGGCTAATTTTGATTCTTGTGAAATCGCCTATATGTGTGAAAATTGCTTGGTTAATGTTAATTTGACAAAGTGTGTGAAATTTTCAAAGTTGTTGTTGAAAGATGAGTGATGTGGTATGGAATATGAACCGAAAATTTAATGAGAGTCGAAATGGATAAAGAATTGTGAATAATGATTATGATGGCCTATATGGCACCTTGTGTAAAACGAACGAAACGCTTGAGAATTTGTTTATTGTGGAAAGAGATGAAACACTTGAATTGTGGAAATATTGTAACATGGTTGTGATATTGATTTGAAAAATAATTGAGAACATGAAACAATGTGCAAGTTGCTTATTTGAACTTGTTGAAATTGTGTGTAGTACCTTATCTGCTGTTTGAAATTGTTGTGTTTTAAACCGTAAGGCGGGGTCGTGTTGCACGCCGCAACGTGAGGAAATAAGGTGTGGGTTGGGGTGATAAGGGTGGCCGAGGTAATAAGGGTGGTCGGGGCAATAAGGATGGAAAGCGATCGAAATCGCTATTGAAAATTGATACAAAAATCAATAATGTGAAATTGTGAAAGGAGACAGCAGGAGAGTTTGCAACCTGTGGGGCACTGATTGCCCCTTTGTTTGACTACTTGTGCTTTATGTGATTGATTGGTTATTGTTAAATTGGTTGATCATAGAAAGTGCTTTGTGTTGAGAATTATTTGAAATGAGGAAAATGTGGAAACATGGTTGGCCGGCTTAATTAATTGTTGATGTAATTCAATGGCTTGAGTTTACTTGGGACAAAGTTTGTCCATACATGCCAGGTACAATTCAAGTGTACTGACGTCCCTTTTGCCGGGGACGCTACATTCGTGTTATGATTGTAGGTGGATCGATAGCAGGCACTTCAGCTCATCGGCAGTAGTATCCTTCTCCTTCCACTGCCCGTTTTGGTGAGCCCCTTTTTCTTCCTTGGGGCCCTGTGTGGTTCATGCCACTTTTGTTTAGATTTCATTTTGGTTTTGTAAGGTATAGCCGGAGCCTTGTTACCGGCAAGTATTGTATTCCCTTTTTTTTGTATCCTAGAGGCTCTGTAGACATGTAAACTGTGGGACTCCAGTATTATGTATACATTATGTTATGTCGGGCGTTGTAAAAACTGCAAACTTGTTAATGAATCACTCGTATGGTTTTATTTGTATAATGTGAAATCATTCATGGTTAGTAAGATATTTGGTTAATGAGAAACAATCAACACAGGGGTAACGCGTGGGAATGAAAGGCACCCAGGGTCCGCTTGACTGGGGCAACCCGGTCAGGCGCCGGTCATGTTCCCCGATTTGGGGCGTGACAGACTGGGGCAAAGGTTTCATCATAGTCAACTCCTTCTTGTTGTGATTAGCATGAACAACTAGTCTAGCTTTGTTCCTTATGACTTGTCCTTCTTCATTTAGTTTGTTTTTGAACACCCATTTCATTCCGATGACGGAAACATTTTCAGGTCGGGGTATTAGCTTCTATACTTGATCCTTGCTGAATTCATCTAGTTCCTCTTGCATGGCTTTCACCCACCTTAAATCCTTCAACTCTTCTTCTACCTTTCTTGGCTCAATTTAAAAGATCAGAGCAATATTTGATTTCTTTTTGAGAGCAGCTCTGATCTTCATACCTTTATTTGGATCCCCTATGATATATTTTTATGGGTATTCATATTCATTTCTCCACTCATTTAGTCAAACAGTACTAGTAGTCGACTCCACATGATGTTCAGAAGTGGTTTTGCTAACATTTTCAGTCGACTTGGCTACACCTGTGAGACTAGATGACTCCTCTGATTTTCCTTTGTCCTGAATATCTTGAATTTGTTTTACTTCACCTTTCTAGAGTTCATAGAGAGTCTTTTTCTAAATGGGCCTTATGAGACACGATTTAGAATGTGACATGCAGCACTCACTTCAGCCCAGAAATGATTTGGCAGAGAATGTTCTAGTAGCATGGTTCTTGCCATGTCTTGAAGAGTTCTATTTTTTCTTTCCACAACTCCGTTTTGTTGAGGTGAGCGAGGAGCAGAGAGTGAGTGTACCCTTGATCATCACAAAAATCTTCAAATTCCTTGCTTTCAAACTCGCCTCTATGATCACTTTGGATTATGGAGATAGGATAACCATTTTCTCTCTCAATCCTTTTGCAGAAGACTTCAAAGTTTCTTAAGGCTTCATCTTTATGAGACATAAAAATTACCCAAGTGAAACGTAAAAAGTCATCAACAATAACAAAAGCATATTTCTTACCTCCTATGCTAGCAGTTCTAGTTGGTCAAAACAAATCCATATGAAGTAATTGCATGGGTTTTGAGGTAGATATTATGTCTTTATTTTAGAAAGAGTTTCTAGTTTGCTTACCCATCTGACATGCATCACAAATATGAGTCCTATAAAAATTCAATTTGGGCAACCTAATGACTAAATCATGTTTGAATAACTTTTCATTTAGATGCATGCTAGCATGACCAAGACGTCTATGCCATAACCAGGGATTATCAGACATAGAGGTTAAGCATATGTGACCATATATATTTTCAAAACCATCAAATATATAGACATTTTTGTACCTTTTTCCGGGAAGGAGTATTTTGCCGGATTCGTCTTTGAGGGCACATCCAATTTTCTTAAATTTGACCTCATATCATGATTCACAGAGTTGGATTATACTAAGAAGATTATAATTTAATCCATCAACCAGATATAATTCAGTAATATCACATCTATTGTTGAAAGGAATAGTTCTAGTGCCAACTATTTTTCCTCGTTGATCATCTCCGAATTTCACGCTTCCTCCATCAATCTTTGTAACTTCCTTAAATAGGCTTTTGTCACCTGTCATGTGACTGGAACACGCACTATCTAGGTACCATTTTCCTTTGCGCTTTATTATGTGGTGTTCCTGCAATACAGAAATATTACTTTCTTTTAGGTACCCATGCTTGCTTGGGTCCTGGTGAGTTAGTGTTACTAGGTTCGAAGTTTTTAGGGTTCCAAACCCATCCGAACATTTGAGATTTACGAAATTGACAGCCAAAATATTTATGCCCACTTTGTTTTTTTACAATAATGACATTTGATTCCGGACCTGTCTTCAGGTCTTTCATATGAGTTGGAATTAGTAGCTGTAGGATTTGCTGATTCCTTTCCAGTTGACTTGTAAGTCAACTGGTTTGATTGACTAGTCGATCTAGTTCTGATTCGTTCTTTACCAGTTGACTTGTAAGTTGTCTGGTTTGACCTAACAGAGCTATGACTAGTGGATTTGCGCAAGCTATTAAACTACATTTGCAATTCCTCAAACTTTTCTTGAAGTACGTCTCTTTCAATTTCACATTCTTCATGTTTGAGTTTTCTATCTTTGACTTCCCTAGTGAGTCTCTGAAGTTCATTCATCATTTTCTGAGACTCCTTTAGGGTGGATTCAAGAATGTTTTGTAATTCATTACATTTTCACAATCATAAGGTCTTACCTTGCTAGTTTCTCCTTTTTCCATGAAGCAGCTCTCATTGTCTGAATCGTCTTCATCTGTCCAACATCCCGAAGTTTTGTTAATTTCATTTTCAAGAATTGTCATGAAGCAGAGATTTGATATTTCTTCGTGGTCTGAGTCATCCTCATCACTCTAGCTTCCAAATTACCTATTTTCGTTGAATCCTCTGGAGATCTTTTTCTTTAGTTCTGGACACTCTGCTTGGATGTGTCCAAGCTTTCCACATTTATAGCATTCCATCGTTCTTATCTTGTTCATTGTATTTTCTAGATATTCTTTGTGGAAATCTTCATTTATTTGTATTTCTACATCTTCTAATTAATCCATCCATGTTTCTAGACATCACAACGATTTCCTCTTGTAGAGTTTCAGGATTATCAACTTCATTTTCAGTAGTTTCAGTAGTAGCTTTGAATGCAACAGTTTTCTTCTTCTTCTTCTCTTCATTTGTCTTCTTCAGATGTGTTCTTTCAAAAATAATGAGCTCTCCTCGTAGTTCATCATATAATAACTTATTCAGATCATGAGATTCCAAGGTGACAACTTTAGTTTACCAGGTGGTTGGTAGACTTCTGAAAATTTTCCTAACCTGATCGCCATTGGAGTATGGTTTGCCAAAATCTTTTAAGTCGCTGATTATCTTACTGAATCGGGCAATCATTTCTTAATGGATTCTCCTTCTTTTACTAAGAATAATTCATAGTCGTGAACCAACATATCTATGTGGGTTTCTTTTACCTTGCCGGTACCTTCATAGGTGACTTTGAGTTTATCCCACATTTCTTTAGCAGTATCACAACTGCATATCTTTTCATATTCTTCACCACTTATTTCATTATGATGCAGGTTCCTTTCCTTGTGATTTATTTGAACAACTTTCAATTGTTCCTTTGAGTATGAGTCTATATCATGAGGGTCAGCGAGTGGTGGTGTGCTGGCAGGCAGTAGGTAGTTCCCCTTTTTGATGACTCTCCATACTTTGACATCGTATGCTTTGGTGAAGATTTCCATGCAGATTTTCCAGTGGGAGAAGTGTTGTCCATTGAATTAAGGTGGTCTCACTTGAGAAGTTGCTTCCTGAAATAGAGCTCCTACAATAACTTGATTTGCCATGATCTTTTTCTCACAAGCTGTTAAGCAAAAAGCAAAAGTGTGAGCCTTGCTCAGATACCAATTGAAATTACAAGAGGGGGGTTAATTGTATATAATTTAATTAAATCGTGATAAGTTGACTTAAAACTTTAGTAGTCGGCTTAAAATAGTAATGCTTGCGGACATACAGACTTGAAATAATAAATAGAAAGTAAATGTAAAAATTTAAGACACCAGGATTTTATACTGGTTCGGATTCAATGTGAATCCTATTTCAGTCCCCTTGGGTTGCAAAGGATTTCTTTTCAAGCAAATGAGTTTTATTTCGAGTACATATTCGATATTTGTCTCTCAGTTGTTTTGGCACTTTTTGGATACAATGCCTCACCAGTTTGTCACGACCTCAATCGCGATCGTGATGGCGCTCAATTTCTATGCAAGCCCGACCATTTACACTCTCAACCCGAGCATGAAGCTCAAACTAGTTATTTGAATATCATTAACCACAATAAAGCTAAAAAATTTAACTGATAGATAGAAACAAAACTGGATATGAGGATAACAATATATAAACTCCCAAAGACCTGGGGGTCATGAGTCTAGAGTCTCTACCAATACAGATTAATAAAACTTCAGTAATATAGATTTTCAAAACTGCGTGATAATGATGAAGGGATAGGGGAGGAGTCGGATCATGCGGATGTCAGGCAGCTACCTCAACATCTCCTGTAAAGATCTGAAGCAACAAATAGCTCAGGTAAGCTCCCGAGACACCTAATAATAGGTGAATTTGACTATAGTCACACTTAAATAATCACCTTATTATGTAGTTTTAATGCTAAAAGTGATAAAAAAAATGCTCATATTAGTGCTTTTTATGATTTGTAGGTGATGTATGTCTAAGGAAGGCTAAGGAGCAGTTTTGGAGTCAAAATTGGAGAAAAAGAGGCCAAATGTGTAAAGTTCCAATGAAACCATGCCCTGCCAGCCCTGAAATTCAGAGAGGCAGTTTGTCCGCGGTTCTACTGCGACCGCGGTAAAACTGCGGTGGAAGGCAACTGCAAAAGTTCAAGGATTCAGAGAGCGTCATTGGCCGTGGTTCTACCGCGACCGCGGCAGAATTGCGGCAGGCGTAGAAACGTTTCAGGACCACAGTGTAAAAGAGGAGATTTTTTGGACCTAAACCCTATTGAAAACATTATACTTCATCCAAAAGGGGCATGTATCGATTTTTAGAGTATCCTCGCAAGAGAAACTATTGTGAGAGAATACTCCAAACATCTTTCTTCTTTTCTTTCATTTTTATTATGATGAATTCTATCTTAGTTTGTTTTCCCATAGCCACGAGTAGCTAAATTCCTTGTCTAAGGTTTTGATGGAACCTATTGGGGGATGAACTATTTGTTTATGTGAATACAAATTGCTAGTTTAATCTTTATTTGTTCAACTTAGTGTTTGTTGTAGTTAATTGACAGGATCCTCAATTAGCTGTGCCTATTTAGTGTGCATAACTTGTAAAAGAGTGCATATTTAGGTTATTATTGAACAACATCACTCCTAGATTATAAGAGGAATCTATAATTGCGGGTTTAAAGGAAGGATTAGGGATAACGAAGCCTTGGGTGTAATCTAAAGTGAATTATGATAAATAATGTAAGCTAGTGTATCTCGGGAGAGTGCAATAGTATTTTACTGTGATTACTCGGTAGAGATTTACGGTAAAATGTGATAACAACTAGGTCGGGAATCCAAACTAGAGTAAGAATTTGAGAAGTAAATGCGGAAGCAATAACAACAGAAATTGAACAACTAGAATTAAAGAGACGAAAATAAAGGATATGGGAAAGATTCAAGGAAAGAATTCCAAGAACTTTCAAGAACGCAAGTTCTATAGCCTTGACAAGATCAAAGTAACAACGTCTTGATTTATGAAAGAAATCAAACGCCTTTACTTAAAAGCAAATCAAAACAATAGATTCGGATCTTGACCACTTTACGAGTAACTTGAGACAACAATTAATACTAGTATTAATCGCCTTCTAAGAATACCACAAAGGAATCAAAGATATCACAAAAGAGAAGTAATCTTACTACCTTGAACTATGAACTAGTAAAGGTTGAAAGATAAATCTCAAAGCACAAGTAACAAAGGTTCAAAAGAACTCTCAAAATATGATATACTCACTCAATAATAATCTGCCTTATGAAGCAGAAGAACACACTATTTATAGTAGTACAAAGGCATAAAAATAACATTAAAAACTAGGTGGGGTGGTGGTAGTGGAAAACACAATTATTACAATGAGGTAGGTGGTTGCTAATGTCTAAGAAAAGTCTTTGGTAGGTGAGGGGCGGCCAAGACTCTTTGGGGCAGATTTGGGCCTTAAAACAACTTGTTTTGGGCCATTTGTTTGGACTCCAATTGGGCTGTTCATGTAACACCTCTTTCTGGACTCTCTTAAGCTCATTTTGAGCCCATTTGGTGACTCCATGGGCAGATTTGTGTAACCAAATCTTCCTCCTCTTGGACTTCAATTTGAGCAACCAAATAGTTGTAAAACTTAGACAACTCTTCTCCTTTGGGCATGAGCTCTTCCTCCATAGTTAGAAGCTTCTTTATTTGCCATTGAAGTCCAGCAGAACCTTAGTTTGCAATTCCTTAGCTTGAGATCTTGTAAATGGCCTTCTTGGAGCTTCCAAAACTCTATCCTTATCGGTGATGCTATCATTCCCCTCTTCTTGAAAAGAATTCGTCCCCGAATTCGATCCTACGTCAAACAAAGATAAGTCAGCAACATTGAATGTAGCACTTACTTGAAACTCACCGGGAAGGTCCAACTTGTAAGCATTGTTTCCAATCCTTTCAAGGACTTGAAAGGGGCCATCTCCTCTAGGATGCAACTTTGACTTCCTTTTGGAAGGAAATCTCTCCTTTCTAAAGTGAACCCAAACTAAATCTCCGGGTTTAAAAATAACTTGTTTTCGACCCTTATTCTTTCTCAAGGCGGTTTGCTCATTTTTCTTCTCAATTGCAAGCCTTGTTTGCTCATGAATTTTTTTCATCATCTCAGCCTTCGTCCTACCATCAAGACTAGCAATATCATTAGTAGGTAATGGTAATAAATCAAGTGGAGTAGAGGGATTAAAGCCATAAACAACTTCAAAAGGAGACATACCGTAGAAGAATGGATTGTTCTATTGTAAGCAAATTCAATCATAGGTAAGTGATCTTCCCATAAAGTTAATTTACCTTTCAAAACAGCCCTCAACATGTTTCCTAAGGTTCTATTAACTACTTCAGTTTGTCCATCAGTTTGTGGGTGACAAGAAGTGGAAAACAACAATTTAGTGCCTAACTTCCCCCAAAATACACGCCAGAAGTGACTCAAAAACTTTGCATCCCTATCACTAACAATAGTTCTAGGTATACCATGCAATTTCACAATCTCTTTTACAAAAAGATTAGCAACATGTGAGGCATCATTAGTCTTTAAACAAGGAATAAAACGAGCCATCTTGGAGAACCTATCTACCACAACAAATATACTATCCTTACCATACCTTGTTCTAGGCAAACCTAACACAAAATCCATAGATATATCAATCCAAGGTGAAGTAGGAACAGGTAATGGCGTGTAAAGACCATGTGGTAACACTTTAGATTTAGCTTGTTTACATTCCAAACACTGTGTGCACATTCTTTCAACATCTTTTCTCATTCCAAGCCAAAAGAAATTTTCAGCAAGTATGTCTAATGTCTTTGGGACCCCAAAGTGTCCCATAAGCCCTCCACAATGTGCTTCCCTTACAAATACTTCACGTAAAGAGCAATTAGGGATACACAACTTATTTTCCTTAAAGAGAAACCCATCTTGTAGGTTAAACCTATCAAGAGGACCCAACTTACAATCTGCAAAAGTTTTGCCAAAATCAACATCATTAGCATAAAGTTCCTTGATTTGATCAAAACCCATCAATTTAGAAGTGAGGGTAGAAACTAAGACATACCTCCTTGAAAGTGCATCAGCAACAACATTCTCTTTCCCTTGTTTGTAAGAAATTACATAAGGAAAAGTTTCAATAAATTCAACCCACTTAGCATGCCTTCTACTAAGCTTACCTTGACTTTTCAAGTATTTCAAGGATTCATGGTCAGTTTTAATGACAAACTCCCTTGGCCACAAGTAATGTTGCCATGTGGCTAAAGCCCTTACCAAAGCATAAAGCTCTTTGTCATAAGTTGAATAGTTCAATGTGGCTCCATTCAACTTCTCACTAAAGTAGGCAATAGGTTTAGAATCTTGCATCAAAACAACACCTATTCCCTTGCCAGAAGCATCACATTCAATTTCAAAAGATTTAGAAAAATCAGGCAATTGTAATAACGGAGCCGAACATAACTTTTCTTTCAACAAGTTAAAAGCATCATCTTGTTCTTTTCCCCATTTAAAAATCCTATCCTTTTTGATAACTTCAGTTAAAGGAGAAGCAATGGTGCTAAAGTCTCTCACAAACCTCCTATAAAAACTAGCAAGTCCATGAAAACTCCTAACTTCAGTTACACTCTTAGGTTTAGGCCATTCTTTAATTGCTTTGATTTTCTCTTCATCAACCTCAACACCCTTAGAGCTAACCACAAAACCCAAGAAAATCACACGATCCACATAAAAAGTACACTTTTTAAGATTAGCAAATAACAAATGCTTTCTAAGAACTTCAAAAACTTGTCTTAGGTGTTCTACATGCTCTTCTAAAGTATTAGAAAAGACCAAGATATCATCGAAGTACACCACAACAAATTTTCCATGAAAATCCTTAAAAACATGATTCATTAATCTCATGAAAGTGCTAGGTGCATTAGTCAAGCCGAAAGGCATAACTAACCACTCATAAAGCCCATATTTGGTCTTAAAAGCGGTTTTCCATTCATCTCCTGGATTCATTCGAATCTGATGGTAACCACTTTTTAGATCAATTTTAGAAAAGATTTTGGATCCATGTAATTGATCCAACATGTCATCAAGACGAGGAATAGGGTGGCGATACTTTACCGTAATCTTGTTGATTGCTCTACAATCCACGCACATCCTCCAAGTTCCATCCTTTTTGGGTACCAATAGGACCGGAACAGAGCAAGGGCTCATGCTCTCTCTCACAAAGCCTTTCTCAAGCAACTCCTCAACTTGCCTTTGAAGTTCCTTTGTCTCTTCTGGATTACTCCTATAGGCTGGCCTATTTGGGATTTGTGATCCAGGTACAAAATCAATTTGATGCTCAATGCCACGTAAAGGTGGTAATCCACTAGGAATATCTTCCGGAAAGACATCTTCAAAATCCTGCAAAAGAGAAGAAATACTACTTGGCAAAGAAGAAGTTAGCAACTCAGAGTTAATCAAAGCCTCTTTGTAAGTAAGTAGTATTATGGGCAGCCCCTCTTTTCTTGCATTTAAACACTCTTTGGCTTTTATATATAAACTCTCTCTTTTTCTTTCCTTAGCCTCTTTCCTCTCACCAAGACTGTCTATTTTTTTATTCGAACCCTCTTTTATCTCTTCTCTCAAATTGCTGCCCTCTCTCTCTTTCTTTTCTTTTTCCTCAAGCTCACTTTTTATCCCTCCCCTTGACTTTCCCATTGTCTCCTTTAATCTCTTCTGATCTTCAAACACTTGAGAAGGAGATAAAGGTGCAAGAGTAAATTTCCTGCCATTTAGTTCAAGCGAATATCTATTCTTTCTCCCATCATGAAAAACATTCTTGTCATACTGCCAAGGACGACCCAGTAATATATGACAAGCTTGCATAGGCACTATGTCACAAAGAATATCATCCTCATATCTACCAACGTTAAATGAAATCATACACTGTTTATTTACCTTTAGTTCACCACTATCATTTAACCATTGGAGTCTATAGGGAGTAGGGTGTTTCATGCATGCAAGTCCCAGTTTTTCCACAAAGTATGAACTAACCACATTAGCACAACTACCACTATCAATGATCATAGAGCAAGTTTTTCCTTTTATCCCACACCTAGTATGGAATATATTCTCTCTTTGTGCTTCACTATTGCTTCCTAAATTGATAGTCATAATCCTCCTAACTACCCCAACCATTCCATCATTAGGTAGTTCTAAATCACCTTCATCACTCATATCTCCCTCTTCATCTCCCTCACTCTTTTCACTCTCATATCCTCCATCTTCTTTTAGAATGATGTTCCTTCTACTTGGACATTCATGCATCATATGTCCCCTTCCTTTACATTTATGACACCGAATAGAACTAGAAGGTGTAAAAGGTTTAGGGTTGAAGGTTTTACCTCCCTCTTTGTTCTCCAGTTTACCTTTTCCCTTGTCTTCTTGAGGCCGAGAAAAATTCTTCATCTCATGATTTGGCCATGGTTTCTTAGGCATGGTGCTTGTTCGATATCTCCATGAGCCACTTTGCTTTCTTTTATTTTGATTTTCTACCTTTATACACAAATCAACTAACTCATCTATTGTTACATATTGCTGTAATTCAACTACATCAGCTATTTCCTTATTTAAACCATTTAAAAACCTAGCCATTGTAGCCTCTTCTTCCTCCATACAATTAGCTTGGATCATAGCTATATCCATAGCCTTAAAGTAATCATCTACTGACATGGATCCTTGCTTCAATGTTTGAAGACGTAGTTGTAGCTCTCTTTGAAAGTGTGATGGTACGAATCTCTTCCTCATCACCCTTTTAGCCTCCGTCCAAGTAGCAATTGGTGCTTGTCCTTCTTGCAGTCGATCCCTATTAAGCTTTTTCCACCAAATAGAAGCATAATCAGAAAACTCAACAACAGCAAGTTTAACCTTCTTACCTTCAGAGTAGTTGTGACAATCAAAGATTGCTTCAACCTTTCTCTCCCAATCAAGATACAAGTCTGGATCCCTTGTTCCCTTGAAAGATGGCATCCGCATCTTTATATTACTTATATTATCATCCTCTATCCTACCTCTTTGTCCCCTCCTATCTCCTCTCACCCTATCAAAATCAATATCATTAAAATCATCAATAAAGTTTGCTTGATTTACAATAGGAGCATGGGGTACATTTCTTCTAGCAGGTGGCCTAACATTATTATCCCTCCTAAGTTCAGCTATTGTATCATTTTGATCCGCAATGGTATCCCTCATTTCTTGGAGTTGGAGATTCAACCTTTCAAACTGTTGATGCATGGCTTGCAAGGTAAAATCATTCCTTGCTTTGATTTCAGCTTCTTGGAGAACCAGTCGTTCATTATCACTACCTGTATGTGACATCTTTAAAAATTGTATCACACAAATTAGCTTCTTTTTTTTTTCTCTCGAAATAACCTTTGAACAAGTACTTTATAGATTTATAGTTAAACCTAACTTGTATGTAGTTCTTAGTAGTAAAACTCAGATTTTTCTTTTTTTTTTTTTTTGGAACAATTAAAAGAAGCAAGAACCAAATCCTAGAACTTTTAGGCTCGGTTGAAATAAGACACGAACAAAAAGGAAAGAATATAAATGTGTAGAATACAGAGAGTAACAAAATCAAGGATCCCCTCTTCTTGTTTCCTTTGTTAATTTTTGGAAACACTTAGATACAAAAGTTATATCCTGGAGAGCAAACAATTGTATTTCTTCTTGTTTTAAATTGGATTTCGTTTTTTTTTTTTTTTTTTTTTTGTTTTTTTTTTGTTTTGTTTTCTTTATCCCAAGAATTATCAAGAACGAAATCTTGATAGAACCGCTCTGATACCACTTGATAACAACTAGGTCGGGAATCCAAACTAGAGTAAGAATTTGAGAAGTAAATGCGGAAGCAATAACAACAGAAATTGAACAACTAGAATTAAAGAGACGAAAATAAAGGATATGGGAAAGATTCAAGGAAAGAATTCCAAGAACTTTCAAGAACGCAAGTTCTATAGCCTTGACAAGATCAAAGTAACAACGTCTTGATTTATGAAAGAAATCAAACGCCTTTACTTAAAAGCAAATCAAAACAATAGATTCGGATCTTGACCACTTTACGAGTAACTTGAGACAACAATTAATACTAGTATTAATCGCCTTCTAAGAATACCACAAAGGAATCAAAGATATCACAAAAGAGAAGTAATCTTACTACCTTGAACTATGAACTAGTAAAGGTTGAAAGATAAATCTCAAAGCACAAGTAACAAAGGTTCAAAAGAACTCTCAAAATATGATATACTCACTCAATAATAATCTGCTCCCTTATGAAGCAGAAGAACACACTATTTATAGTAGTACAAAGGCATAAAAATAACATTAAAAACTAGGTGGGGTGGTGGTAGTGGAAAACACAATTATTACAATGAGGTAGGTGGTTGCTAATGTCTAAGAAAAGTCTTTGGTAGGTGAGGGGCGGCCAAGACTCTTTGGGGCAGATTTGGGCCTTAAAACAACTTGTTTTGGGCCATTTGTTTGGACTCCAATTGGGCTGTTCATGTAACACCTCTTTCTGGACTCTCTTAAGCTCATTTTGAGCCCATTTGGTGACTCCATGGGCAGATTTGTGTAACCAAATCTTCCTCCTCTTGGACTTCAATTTGAGCAACCAAATAGTTGTAAAACTTAGACAACTCTTCTCCTTTGGGCATGAGCTCTTCCTCCATAGTTAGAAGCTTCTTTATTTGCCATTGAAGTCCAACAACCTTAGTTTGCAATTCCTTAGCTTGAGATCTTGTAAATGGCCTTCTTGGAGCTTCCAAAACTCTATCCTTATCAGTGATGCTATCAAAATGAGTGTTCATATTTGATAGAGATGTGTTGGTAAATTTGTATGAGCATAAACAGAAGGGATTCCATCAATAGGGGAAATCATTGCCTTAGCTTCTTCTCATTATTGTTTACAACCTTATTAGTTTAGTTACTTGCAAACGTAGTTGTTAAAGAAATGTTCAACTAAGATTTCAATATTTAGGAAGTTGGTTCTAAAGAGTTAGTGGGTCTAAAGATAGTGATTGATAAGTTAACTCTCTGTGGATGACCCTAGGCGTAATACTCGGGTTATATTTACAACGTTCGCAGAGTCCTTTTTATAAGGCATAGTTGGACGTGATCAAATTTTTGAGCTGTTGCCAGGGAGTTAACGAAATTATCAATTGCCATTGACAGAAATAAAAAGATTCATTTTGTAGTCAGTTTTCTCTCTACCCAACTTTTCATTGAAAATTTGATGGTTGTTGACTTGGTTACTCAGGTGTATGCCTAGAAAATCTATGAGGACTGGGGAACTACTTGAAGACTATCAGACCCCGAGCAAACATTCCCGGCATTGACCGTGCTAACAAAAGAATTCAACAATCCCAACAACCACTTAAAATCGAAACTGAAATGGGAGACGTGAATGATCCCAACAAAAACGTCAGGGAAGAGGCACCTCCTGTGCCTGAGGGTGCACTATATGACTGGGCACAACCCATTGATGATAATTTGGCTACCGCCATTGTTGTGCCCGCAATCTAAGCTTAATCATTCCAGATTACAAACAATATGCTACACTTGTTGCAAAACAAGGGGATTCTTTTTGGGACACAAATAGAAGATCCTCAGCAGCACTTGAAGAACTTCTTATTCATATGTAAAACTCAAAGACAACCCAACGTGACTCCGGAAGCAATCAGACTATTATTGTTTCCATTATGGGTGACATGAGCTGCAATGTTTGGCTAAATTCACTCCCTATCAACTCTATAGAAACTTGGGATGAGTTAGTTAAGCAATTCCACAATAAGTTCTACCCGCCCAACAAAACCGCTCAACAAATTGATAAGATCGTGAGCTTTAAGCAGAAACCAATGGAAACTCTACACGAGACATGGGGCATGTTTAAAGGTATGTTGGTTGTGTGTCTTCACCATGGTGTTCCAGAACAGATGTTGGGACAACGGTTTTACATGGGGCTATCAGACAACATGAAGAATATTGTAGATGCCTCAGCTGGTGCGGCGTTCTTGTGCAAGACATAGAGAGAAGGACAAAATTTGTTGGACAAAATGGCACATAATTCGGGATGGACAACTCGGAATGCACCTATCACTCTAGTGGTGCACTCAATGCCTCTTTATCCTTCGAACACTATGACTAAAAATATGGTGACTCTCTTGACACATATGAGCATCCTCACCAAAAAGGTGGAGGAAGCAGGGGTTAAGCAGCAGGTACATATAGTAGATACTACCAATGGGTGCTTGTATGCATCTTGCATTAGCCAACCAATTGGTAATCCGTGGAATGCAAATCATGATCATCATCATCAACATGAAGATATGAACTATATGGCTAACTATGGGGGTCAGAGACAAGGAAATAAAAATTGGGGTCAACAGACTCAGCAACAGTACATGCCACCTCAGCCACAGTATAACGCTGGAAACATGGGAGGTATGAGACCCCCCAACAACATGGCACCATATCCCAGACCACATGGGTACAACAATCAACAACAAGGGTACCATGCACCTCAACAACAGCGTGGTGGAAGACAAGAAGATGGGTTTGCAAGACTAGAAGCAGCGATGCAGCATGTTATTGGGTCCAATACCAAGATTAATGAAAGAGTGGATGCTCATGATGTGGCCATTAAAAATATTGAGGTAAAAGTGGGCCAAATTTCAATGTCGTTAAACAATCGTCCTCAAACGACATTACATGCAGATACCCAAATCTATCTAAAAGATCGGGGCCCAAAGTAGCTGATGGCAGTGAGTCTCTAAAATGGTAGGGATCTAGATATTGAGCAAGAGAGAGCTCGAGGTAACATACAGGCTGAGATACTCATTACAGTGCCCATTGAGCTGGATGTGTCTACGGTATTAACTGAAGTGACAATCCAACCCGTACCTGAAGAGAAGAATATGCAGCAAGTGACTGAGAAAATAGCTGAGCTAGTTGAAGAGCCCGTAGTCGAAATTGTAGCTGAGAAAGAGAAATCCCAAGTGATTGGGAAGAAAAGACCTCCTGCACAATTCCCACAGAGGTTGGCCAAGCACCAAAAGGAAGAGCAGTACAAAAAGTTTTTTCAAATGCTCAAGCAAATCCAGGTAAACATTCCATTGATTGAAGCTTTAAATGAGATGCCTGGGTATGCTAAAATAATGAAGGATTTGATGTCTTGGCTGTTTGACTTCCAAGACTTGCCCACAGTGACACTTACTCAGACCTGTAGTGCAGTGGTATCTAGACCTGTTGCAAAAACGTTATCTGATCCAGGTAGCTTTACAATTCCATGCATTATAGGTAACTTCGCCTTTACTAAGGCACTTTGTGACTTAGGGGCCAACATCAATCTTATGACCCTGGTGATTTATAAAAGGCTAGGCATTGGGAGAGCTAGAACCACCTCCATGTTGCTGCAGCTAGCCGGCAAGACCACATAGCGTCCATTTGGGATCCTTGATGATATGCTTATTCAGGTGGGGAAATTCATGATCCCTGTAGATTTTGTAATCTTGGACTGCAAGGTGGATGATGAAATTCCCATAATCTTAGGAAGACCATTCTTGGCCACGTGGAGAGCTTTGATTAATTGTGAGACTGGGGAGCTCAAGATGAGGCTCAATGATGAAGAAATTATATTCAATGTGTAGAAATCTATAAGGAAACCAAGTGAGTTCGCCAATTGATCTCTAATTGATGTCGTGGATGTAATTGTAAAGTCGGATGATGAGGTGTTGATGGCTGAAGACCCCCTAGCTGCATGCTTAATGAACATAGATGAAGTGAATACGGTTGGCGAAATGGGTGTTAGCATTGGAAGGTAGAGGGTTCTGAGATAGAAATCTAGAGTTTGATCCCTTACACTTAGAAAAGAGAGAGACCCCTCCAGCAAAACCATCCATTGAAGAACCACCTAAGCTGGAACTAAAGCCATTGCCATCCTACCTCATGTATGAGTTTATAGGTCCCAATTCCACATTACCTATTATTATCTCATCTGGTTTGTTAGATGTGCATGTTCAACAACTTCTACAGCTACTAAAGGAGTACAAAACTGCCATTGGATGGACCATGGCAGACATCAAGGGGATCATCCCCACCTATTGAATGCACAAGATTCTACTGGAAGAGGGGAAAAAAAATTCCATGGAACATCAGAGGGGGCTGCACCAAATATAAAGGAAGTGGTGAAGAAGGAACTGATAAAGTGGTTGGATGCGGGAATCATTTTCCCAATTTCTGACAGTAGCTGGGTTAGCCCAGTTCAATATGTGCCTAAAAAAGGTGGCATGACAGTGGTGAAGAATGACAACAATGAACTAATCTTAACAAGAACCGTCACAGGCTGGAGAATTTGCATGGATTACAGAAAGTTGAATCTAGCCACCCGGAAAGACCATTTCCCACTTCCCTTCATTGATCAGATGCTGAATAGATTGGCAGGGAGGTCATATTTTTGTTTCTTGGATGGGTACTTAGGGTACAATCAGATCTCCATTGCCCCTGAGGATAGAGAAAAGACCTCCTTCACTTGCCTATATGGCATTTATGCCTTAAGGAGGATGCCCTTTGGCCTATGCAATGCACCTGCCATATTCCAATCCTGCGTGATGGCCATATTCATTGACATGGTAGAAGATATAACGGAGGTGTTCATGGATGACTTCTTAGTGGTGGGGAATTCATTTGAGGAATGTTTAGTAAATCTGACGCGTGTGCTAAAATGGTGCATCGAGACTAACTTGGTTTTGAATTGGGAGAAGTGCCATTTCATGGTACAAGAAGGAATAGTCTTGGGGCACCGGGTGCCAAGCAAGGTAATAGAGGTTGATAGAGCAAAGTTTGATGTCATCGCAAAGTTGCCTCCACCAACTTCAGTCAAAGCCATAAGAATCTTTCTTGGACATGCCGATTTCTACCGGAGGTTCATAAAGGACTTCTCCAAAATTGCCAACTCTCTCTTTAGGTTGTTAGAGAAAGATCACCCTTTTTTGTATTTTTTAATGATTGTGGGGTAGAGTTTGAGGAGTTGAAGCAAAAGCTAGTCACAACACCCATCATAGTGTCCCCCAACTGGGAGCAACCGTTCGAATTAATGTGTGATGCTAGTGAATACACGGTGGGGGCAGTGCTGGGCCAGCGGAAGGACAAATTGATGCACCCGATCTACTATGCTAGTAGAATGCTAAGCGGAGCCCAGTTGAACTACACAATGATGAAAAAGGAGATGCTAGCTTTGGTATTCACTTTTGACAAGTTCCGGTCCTATCCGATAGGATCCAAGGTAATTGTATACACTGACCATGCAGGCTCTTAGATAATTAATAGAAAATGACTCTAAGCCACGCCTGATTTGTTGGGTGTTGCTATTGCAAGAGTTTGATCTTGAAATTCGTAACTGCAAGGGCACTGAAAATAAAGTCGCTGATCATTTATCATGACTTGAAGGAGCTGAAAATGTTGTAGAAGTTGAGGATATTCTGGAAACATTTCCAGACGAGCATCTACTCGCTACCACTTATCATGATGCGCCATGGTACGCAGACTATGCTAATTACCTGGCTAGTGGTATTGTTCCTCACGACCTGTCATCGGTCCAGAGGAAGAGATTTTTTCATGAAAGCCAATAGTGTTACTGGGATGAGCCCTATCTGTTTAGAATATGCCTTGATAACATGATCTGGAGATGCGTCCCCGAGATCGAACAATCTTCTGTCTTGCAGTCTTGTCATGCTTCAGCGTATGGCAGTCACTTTGGAGGAATCAGGACAGCAACAAAGGTGCTAGAGGCTGGATTTTTCTGGCCAACGGTGTTTAAATATGCTCACTTATGGGTCAAGGGCTATAATGAATGTCAACGCACCAGGAACATTTCCCGGCATCACGAGATACCCATGAACCCAATTCAAGAGGGTGGAAGTGTTCAATGTCTTGAGGATATATTTCATGGGTCCCTTCGTTAGCTCCTATGGCAATAGGTACATTCTTATTGCTGTAGACTATGTGTCCAAGTAGGTTGAAGCTGCAGTGTTACCCACCAATGATGATAAAGTGGTGGTTGGGTTTCTAAAGAATAACATATTCACCCGCTTTGGGACATCGCACGCAATTATCAGCGACGGAGGTACTCACTTCTGCAATAGAGCCTTTGAGAAGTTGTTGGCAAAATATGGCGTGCGCCACAAGGTGGATACTCCGTACTACCCGCAGACTAGTGGAAAGGTTGAGGTGTCCAACAGAGAGATCAGGAGCGTATTGACAAAAACTGTGAACACTACAAGAACTGAGTGGGCGAGGAAGTTGGATGATGCAATATGGGCTTACAGGAAAACTTTCAAGACACCAGTTGGTATGTCACCATACAAGTTGGTGTTTGGAAAGGCTTGTCACCTACCTGTTGAACTTGAACATAAAGCATGGTAGGTTCTAAAACAGCTGAACATAGACTTGGAAACTGCGGGCACGTCAAGATTCACTGAATTACATGAGCTCGAGGAGTTCTGGTATCTTGCTTTTGAGAGCACAAGGCTGTACAAGGAGAGAATGAAGTGGCTACATGATCAGAACATTATTGAGTGAAATTTAAAATCCGAGGACAAGGTATTTCTTTATAACTCAAGACTGAGATTGTTCCCGAGTAAGCTTAAGTCACGGTGGTCTGGACCATTTCGCGTGGTTGAAAGTTTTGCATCAGGAGCTGTGGAAGTTGCCACTGAAGATGACTCTCGTACAGTTAGAGTCAATGGTCAGTGGTTGAAATTGTATGTGGTATGAACAAGCCTAAGGAAATGTCTGAGATGCACTTGAATGAACCATAGAGGTCGAGCGAACCTTAATTACGCTCATATGAGTCGTGCCACGACGTTAAATCAAGCACTGCGTGGGAGGCAACCCATGAAATTATTGTTAGTGTATCCTTTTATAATTAAAAAAAAAGAGCGTAAGAATTGGAGAGGTACCGACCGCGGTCACAAAGCCTCTCTGAAGTCAGTCCCCCGCGGTTGCACCGCGACCACGATCAAACCGCAGTAGATTGACCTCTCTAAAATTGGTCTATCGCGGTTATACCGCGACTACAGCAAAGCCAGACAGGCCCAAGTAAGTTAATTTTTATTATTTTTTTTCCTTTTCTTTTAACTACACCCTTTTAACTTAAACCTCCATATCCTATTTCCTAGCAGCTACGATAATTCCACCCAACCCCAACACAGCCCGCCTCTTTATCTCTATTTTCCCCTTCTTCTTCCTTCCAATTCTCTAAAACATCCTCCATTATCATCCCTCCCAACCTCCATCCTCACTACCCACCCACCACCATATTCAAGAAAGTAAGTTTTCTCCTCTCCCCACTCTATTTCTTCTTCTTTAGTAGTGTAATTTAATTCTTGGTTAGTTTTAGTAAACCCTAGATTAGTGTAAAGTTGAAATTTTTTGCTTTCTTTTGTGTTTTCTCTTGTCGTATTTGATTTTTATAAGGTTTTTTGGTGCGAAATTATTAGGGTCTCTATTATTATATAATTGTGCAGTTGTTTTGGTGGATTGGCGGCATAGACTATATTTTTGTGGTGTAGTATGGTATTGGGTCATGTATTGGCTGAAAATTTGGTATTGTGTTGTATATTTTTGAGGCGTTTTACGCCCAACCTAGGTTTGGTGTTGCTGTAATTGATGGTTGATGTTGTGTAGTTGATGGGTGGTACTATTGTAGTTGATGTATGTTAGTGTTGCATCTCATGTCTATCATTAAAAGAAGTAAGTGTGAGGTGTATTATGCCAAAAAAGGTAATAAAATTATGGGGCTATTGTGGTGGTTGCTCTCTTTGACTATAGTTGTAAGGGAGGTTGGGCACTTAGTAAGAATGACTGAATTGGGGGGAAGTATTTGGTGCCATCGGGTGGTGAAGTCTGAGTACCTATCCGATTGGAACTAGTTAGGGCATATTTGATGGTTCTTTTGCTTCCTTGCAGGTCATATGGCTTCTAAAAGACCAAGGCAATCGGCAGGACTATCCCGGTGCCTTACTTATGGTGAGTCCAAGTTCCAATCAGAAATGGCAGAGAATGATTTCAACGCAAAAGCTACAAAGCGTTTCCTTCATGAGATCACGATTGACCGGGTAGCCCTCCGTGCTGAAAAGGAGGAAATGTATGAGGAAATTCTGAGGTTGGAGATGGAATTCCTATTCTATGACCCTGCTCCAGTTAACAAGATGCTAGTTAGAGAATTTTATGCCAACTGCCCATTGCACTTGAGCAGGGAGGTAATTGTGCGCGGTAAAGTGATCAATGGCAAAGTCCCAACGATTCGCCAGGTGTTGCGGCTACCTCCATTCGCCAGTGACGTTGACTATTATCATTATAGGCCAGGGGTCACATGGGAGGTGATGAAAAATATACTTTGCACAGAGGGGCGACCCATTTGGATACGAGACCAAATCACCCTCAACTCTAGCTCTTTCACTCACTTGGCCAAATGTTGGCTGACTATCATCTGCAGTAGGTTCCTGCCATCCAACAATACAACGGACGTGAACTTCAATCGGGCACTGTTGACTTGGTGCTTTGTAACTAGGAATGATTTTGATCCGTCTCGGATAATTGGAGATGAGATGGTTCTCCGGGGACCACTGCGGACAAAGGGATTCTATTTCCCTTCTTTGGTGACCACACTGTGCTTAAAATAAAATACACCCACCAACCCTGCCGATGGAGATTTGCCACCCAAAGCAGCATTCAAAGCCTCTGGCATCAGAATGGGCTAAGGTACAAGAACAACAATTGAGATTGATGACGAGGGTGGTGATCCAGTCCCTTTTGCTTCATCTAGGAGGTCTACAAATAGTGCCAGTCCATCTTGGTGCACACATTCTAGATCACAGTCCACCAGGCCTATGCTACGGTCTTTGGAGGAAGAGGTCGCGGATCTTCGCACCTCGGTGGATGGATTACACGCGAGGATGTATGCCATGTCCTAAAGGCAATCCAAGACGGATAGCCAATTTATGGCCTGGTTCCGCGCATTGGGGAGAGCCTGCCATGTCGACCCCAGCACTGTCTCCTATTCCGACTGAGTCTTAGGGCAGTCTTCTAATGCTTCTGCGCTTTACTTTCTTTATATGACATGGGGACATGCCATGATTTTAAGTGTGGGGTGGGAGACTTGCTCTGATTGTATGTTGTATTATATATAGCTGTAGTGTATTGTAGCATTAGTGTTGTATATATTTGATTATGCCTATATTAGGATTAGATGACTTGGCCCAACGACGGACACTTGTCGACGAGTCTCTTGAGGGTCAAAGTCGAACTAATTATAAAAAATAAACCCAAAACCAAGGTTAGAGGACTCTTCCTAATGACGGACTACTTGGATAGTACTCTTGAGGGAAGTAGTCCATGTAGATTTTTTTATTTTATTTTCCCTTTTTAGGTAGTGTAATACCTCCCCTTGGTTTTTTATTTGACCACGGTTCTTTTTCAAGGATTTTTCTTGAACCGGGTTAGGTTGCTTTTTCTTATGTGTAATTTTAGGATTAGATGAGTGAAGGTTAGAATGTAACCCCTTATGTGCACACCTGCAAATAACTAAAAAGAACTTGAGAGTGTGACGTCTAAGCTTGTTTGTGGACTCATAATATATGCCTTAATTTTGCACATCTTGTCTTGCTTGAGGACTCGTATGATTGTGTTGATGAATTGATTCAGAATGAGTTACATACTAAGTGTGTGTGAGTTGTTACTTGCATTTTGAGCTTGCATACGATACCTAGAACTTGCCCTGTGTGTTTGCAAAGCGAAATAGAAATCGTTTGGCTTTAGAGATGATTGAGACATTTCTTTGTGCAACCCTATATAATTTTGAATCCACCTGTACATATTACCATATTTAACCCCTTTGAGCCTGAAGCTTGTTATTTGATAACCCTATAATGATCTTAATTGCCGTGTTTGAATAAGCTTAATTGTTTGAACCTTTACCTCCTAGAAGCACTTGAATCACTAAAGAATATACAAAAGTCAAAATGTGGGATAGTAGAGAGTTAGCGAAAAAAGGGAATCAAGAATGAATTATTTGATTGGTGCACTGGAATTGTAAAATAAATCCCGAAAAAAAATAATATAAGAAGCCAGTTGCACATAACAAAAGTGGGGGTCACAGGTGAAACAAAAAAAAAGTGGAATAATGATTGGGTTGAGCATGAAAGTTGAAATAAAAGGAAGTGTGTATTAAAAATTCTTAGGGAGCTTAGTCACTGTATCCATATATATCCTACCCGTCCCTTAGCCTACATTACAACCTATAAAGACCTCTTTATCTTTTACTGAATCTCTCGATTACTAGAGTATTACACTAGGGGCAAGCTTATGGTGTGTATGTGTGGTATGTGCATGCTCTTTGCTGAGAGTGAGTGAATTCTTCCTATATTTGGTTCCTTGTTGTTGAATTTTATGTATGTGGAACTTCTCTTAGATTTTGTTTATGTGAGGGCATGTGACTCAAGAATAAAAGTGAGTCTTCACTTCTATTATAGTAATTAGAGTGAGCACAAGTGTGTCTTGACATGAAAGTCTGCATTTGAGGTATGATTGTTGCACTGCTTAGGTCGATCATTGATAATATCGGGTATGATATAAATCGGGGCAATACATTAAACAGTGAGGCCTAGAAGTGTGGTTTAGTTTGCTCGAGGACGAGCAAAGGTTTAAGTGTGGGGTGTTGATAATAGGTGAATTTGACTATAATCACACCTTAAATAATCACCTTCTTGTGTAGTTTTAATGCTAAAAGTGATAACAAAATGCTCTTACTGGTGCTTTTCATGATTTGCATGTGATGTATATCTACGGAATGGCAGTTTTGGAGTCAAAATTGGAGAAAAAGAGGCCAAATGTGTTAAGTCCTAATGAAACCACGCCTTGCCAGACCTGAAATTCAGAGAGGTAGTTTGGCCGCGGTTCTACCAAGACCGCGGCAAAACCGCGATGGAAGGCAGCTACAGAAGTTCAAAGATTCAGAGAGGGTCATTGGCTGCGGTTCTACCGCAACCGCAGCAGTACCGCAGCGAGCACAGAAAAGTTCGAGGACCAAAGTGTAAAATACAAGATTTTTAGACCTAAACCCTATTTAAAACATTAGACTTCGCCCAAAAGAGGCATGTGTTGATTTTTAGAGTATCTTGGCAAGAGAAACTATTGTGAGAGAATACTCCAAACATCTTTCTTCTTTTCTTTGATTTTTATTATGATGAATTCTGTCTTAGCTTTTTTTTCCCATAGCCGTGAGTGGCTAAATTCCTTGTCTAAGGTTGTGATGGAACCTATTGGGGGATGAACTATTTGTTTATGTGAATACAAATTGCTAGTTTAATCTTTATTTGTTCAACTTTATGTTTGTTGTAGTTAATTGACATGATCCTCAATTAGCGGTGCCTATTTAGTGTGCATAACTTGGAAAAGAGTGCATATTTAGGTTATTGTCGTACATCACTACTCTTAAATTATAATAGGATTCTATAATTGCGGGTATAATGGCGGGATTAGGGATAACGAAGCCTTGGGTGTAATCTAAAGTGAATTGTGATAAATAAAGTAAGTTAGTATCTCGGAGAGTGAAATAGTATATTACTGAGATTACTCGGGAGAGATATACGGTAAGATGAGCATTCATGAATGATAAAGATGTGTTGGTAAATTTGTATGAGCATAAACAGAAGGGATTCCATCAATAGGGGAAATCATTGCCTTAGCTTCTTATCATTATTGTTTACAACCTTATTAGTTTAGTTTACAGCTGTTGAGTTACTTGCAAACGTAGTTGTTAAAGAAACATTCAACTGAGATTTGAATATTTGGGAAGCTAGTTCTGAAGAGTTGGCGGGTCTGAAGATAGTGATTGATAGGTTAACTCTCTGTGGATTCGACCCTAGGCATAATACCTGGGTTATATTTGTAACGTCCGCAGAGTCCTTTTTATAAGGCATAGTTGGGCGTGATCAACACCTGAATCTGCACACATGGTGCAGGGAGTAAAGTGAGTACTTCAAACTCATTGGTAATAGACATGTATAGTCACTGATTGTTAGAAATCCCAAAATATAACAATGCAAAGCTATATCCAATACTTCTACACATTTAACGGTGGAATAGCAACAAATAATGACAGATAAAGCAGGCATATATCGATGCATGAATGTAATGCAATGCATATGATTGCTGTGGCACGCAACCCGATCTATTTGGGTACCCGTGCTCACTGTGGGGGTTCAGACTCCGGAGGGCTTCTACAGCCCAAGCGCAATATCATCGTCATATTCACTACAACGTGCAGCCCGATCCACGATCAGTCCAGTTATATGCATGCAAGACATTCAGGCACAGTCAAAATTACCATTTTCAGTTCCAATTATCAGAAATTATAGATTTACTGTTTAAAACCTTAGAAACTTACTAGCCATTTCGAGACAGTGTTTAACTCAGGACTGATATCATGAAAACATGCTAAACATCATGCAAATAGTGATAATAATCCCTACGGGATCCAAATAATCGGCATACAACCCAAATATATTCATAACCATCCAAGTAGGAGGTTTACCAACTAATTTCTAGCCAAAAGCATAGTACGAACGTCACTTGGCTGGACTAAGCTATAGTTCCAATCACAAACGACCCCACACTCGCCGTAGAGTATGTGTCTCGCCTCAATATAGCATCACTGTGTGATATACCGGGATTTCAAACCCTCAGGTCATAATCTACATCTATTACTCACCTCAAACCGTCCATGAGACTAGTCCGCTAAGCCTTTCCCTCTTGAATCAACCTCCTCATGCACTGAATCTTATCAAAACCACAAGGAACATGTTATAATAAGCTAATGGAACATAACCCAATTGAAAGAACTCGAAAAAACCAAAAACATGAAGTTGCTGAAACTCGACCCCCGAGCCCACTTCTCAAAAAATTTCAAAATTCTCATCACCGGATTTCTCATCTCTCTGTGAGTCCGTACATATAAAATACACAATAATCAGAGTCCATTTGACCCCTCAAATCATCAATTCAAACCCTCTTAAGTGTCAAGCCCTAACCTCCATTTTTAACCCTTAATTCCTTGAAATTTAGTGATTAATCCATGTTTTGACACTATAATAACATAATCAGAGTCCAATAATTCATACATGATGAAACCCCTTAGAATCCTCTTCAAAATCGCCCAAGAAACCACCTAAGTCAAAGTCCAAAATGTTTGCTTCTCTTCCAAGTTCGTGAACACTGATCACTATAACTCCAGGCCTTTTTTCCGCTTCTGCGGTCAAATGACCGCATCTGCGGTCCCGCATATGCGACAAATTGACCTCTTATGCGGTCTCACCTAAAACCCCTGGGACCACTTATGCGATTTTCCTTCAACCACTTATGCGGTAGAGTATTCGTTTATGTGGACTCGCTGAAGTGCACACCTGTCCGCTTATGCGGAAATTCCCTGGGCCACACATGCCCGCTTCTGCGACCTCCCCACCATATCTACAGAATCGCTTATGCGGATCCTTTTCTGTAGATTCGGAAATACCAGAAGATAAAAAATCAGACTTGCAACAAATGCTTCAAACACCCGTTTAACCATCCGAAATTACCCCGAGGTCCCCGGGACCTCAACCAAAAGAACCAACAAATCCTAAAACCTTATTCAAACAATGTCAAAACACATCAAGCAACGCTAAAACCATTCAATCACATTGGATTCAAGCCTAATTTTCTTCAAAACATCCATAATACACATTCGATAAAAAACCCGGCCAAATAATGTCCGAATGACCTAAAAATTTGCATACATATCCATAATCACCTAACGAAGCTACTGAAACTCTCGGAAATTCTATTCCGACCCTTGGATCAAAATCCCATCTCTCAACCGAAATTCGCCAAAATTCAAACCTCGCCAATTCAAGCTTAATTCTACATCGGACCTCCAAATTCAATTTCGATCGCACTCTTAAGTCACAAATCATCCCCCGAAGCTAACCGAACCATTGAAATTCACATCCAAGCCCTATAACCACATAGTCAACTTCCAATTGACTTTTCTAAAACAAGCTTTCTTCTAAGAGGCTAGGTGCCTCATTTCTAATTAAAACCAACTCAATTCCACCCGATCAACTCAAATACTGTTATTGAAACATAAAGCAACACAATATGGGGGAAGCAGGGCGGTAACTCACGTGACAATGGGCCAGGTCGTCACATCCTCCCCAACTAAAATAAATGCTCGTGCTCGAGTGGGTCAAGAAACATACTCGGAGTCTCAAACAAGTGAGGATATCTGCTCCGCATCACCCGATCAGTCTCCCAAATAGCCTCCTCCACGGGCCGACCTCTCCAATGTACCTTCATCGAAGATATATTCTTTGACCTTAATCTCCGAACTTGACAACCCAAAATAGCTAAAGGCTCTACATCATAGGTCAAGTCATGATCCAACTGAACTATACTGATGTCCAACACATGAGATGGGTCCCCAACATACTTTCGGAGCATAGATATATGAAATACCGGATGAACTCCCGACAGGCTGGGTGGCAAAGCAAGCATATATGCCACCTCTCCAATCCTCCTAAGTATCTCGAAAGGGCCAATGAACCTTGGACCCAACTTCTCTTTCTTTCCAAATCTCATGACGCCCTTCATAGGCGAAACCTTTAGCAAGACCTTCTCGCCCACCGAATAAGATACATCTCGGACCGCATAGCTCTTCTGACACGGCTGAGCTGTACGAAGTCTTTCCCGAATCACTTTCACCTTATCTAATGCATCCTGGACCAACTTTGTTCCCAATAACCTAGCCTCGCCAGGCTCAAACTAACCAACTGAAGATCTACACCATCTCCCATATAAGGCCTCATATGGCGCCATCTGAATGCTGGATTGATAGCTATTGTTGTAAGAAAACTCTGCAAGAGGCAAGTAATCAGCCTAAGAACCTCCAAAGTCAATAACACAGGCATGCAACATGTCCTCCAATATCTGAATGGTATGCTTGGACTGCCCGTCCGTCTGAGGATGAAACGCCGTGCTCAACTCTACCTGTGCACCCAACTCGCGCTAAAAAGTCCTCAAGAACTGAGAAGTAAACTGAGTACCCCTGTCTGATATAATTGAAACTGGGACCCCATACAACCATACAATCTCTCGAATGAAAATCTCCGCTAACCGCTCCGAAGAATAGGTAGTACATACCGGAATAAAGTGTACAAACTTGGTCAGCCGATCCATAATCACCTAAATCAAATCAAACTTCCTCGTTGTCCGAGGGAGATCACTCATGAAGTCCATAGTAATCCTTTCCCATTTCCACTTGAGAATATCCATGCGCTGAAGTACACTACCGGGCCTCTAATGCTCATACTTGACCTGCTGACAGTTGAGGCACCGAGCTACATGACTCACAATATCCTTCTTCATTCTTCTCCACTAGTAATGCTGTCTCAAATCATGATACATCTTCACGGCACCTGGATGAATAGAATAGCGCAAGCTGTGGGCCTTCTCCAATATCAACTCCCGAAGCCCATGCACATTGGGCACGCAAATCTAGCCCTTCATTCTCAACACACCATCACTACCAATAGTCACATCCATGGCATCATCATGCTGAACTTTATTTTTAAGAACAAGCAAATGTGGATCGTCATATTGGCACTCTCTAATGTGGTCATACAAGGAAGACCGAGATACCACACAAGCTAACACCCGGCTAGGCTTCAAAATATCTAACCTCACCATTATTGGCCAAAGTGTGGACATCAACTGCAAATGGCCTCTCCCCAACTAGAATGTATGCCAAACTACCATACTCACTCTGCCTTTTGGCTCAAAGCATCGGCCACTATATTGGCCTTCCCCGGATGGTACAAAATGGTAATATCATAATCCTTGATCAACTAAAGCCACCTCCATTGCCTCAAATTATGATCCTTCTGTTTGAACAAGTGCTGAAGACTGCGATGATCAATATACACCTCACAAGATACGCCATATAGTTATTGCCTCAAAATCTTTAAAGCATGAACTATGGCAACCAACTCCAAATGATGAAATGGGTAGTGCTTCTCATGAGGCTTCAACTGACGAGAAGCATAAGCAATAACTCTACCCTCCTGCATCAACACACATCCAATCCCAACTCTCGAAGCATCACAATACACAGTGTAAGAACCTAAAGCTGATAGCAACACTAACACTAGAGCTGTGGTCAAAGCTGTTTTGAGCTTCTAAAAGCTCTCCTCGCACTCGTCCAACCATATGAATGGTGCACCATTCTCCTTCAACTTGGTCAAGGACGAAGCAATTGATGAAAATCCCTGGACAAATCGGCGATAATACCTTGCCAAACCGAGGAAACTCTCTCCGTAGTTGAGGACGGTCTAGGCCAACTCTACACCACCTCTATCTTTTTTGGATAAACCTGAATACCATCACTTGACACCACGTGTCCTAGAAAATCCACAGACCCAACCCAGAACTTACACTAGGAGAACGTTTCATAAAGCTTCCCTCTTTCAATTTTTGCAACACTACTCTCAAATGCTGAGCATGCTCCTCCTGGCTATGCGAGTACACCACGATGTCATCAATAAACACAATCACAAATGAATCTAGGTACGGCCGGAACACGCTGTTCATCAAATGCATGAACACGGCTGGGGAATTAGTAAGCCCAAAAGACATAACTAGAAACTCATAATGTCTATATCTCGTCCTGAAAGATGTCTTCATAATATCAGAATCCCTAATCTTCAGTTGGTGATAGCCTAAACGAAGATCAATCTTCGAGAATACCCTCGCTCCTTGGAGCTGATCAAACAAATCATCAATGCGCGATAGAGGATACTTGTTCTTCACTGTTACCTTGTTCAACTACCTGTAATTAATACAAATCCTCATTGTTCCATCTTTCTTCTTGACAAACAAGACAGAGGTACCCTACGGTGACACATCGGGCGAATGAACCCCTTATCTAGGAGTTCCTGAAGCTGCTCCTTCAATTCCTCTAACTCAGCTGGTGCCATATGATAGGGAGGAATAGAGATGGGCTGCGTGCCTGGCACCGGATCAATACCAAAATCAATGTCCCTGTCCAGTGGCATGCCCGGTAGGTCTACTGGACACACATCGGGGAAATCCCTCACAACATGAACCGTATCAGGACTAGGAGTCTCTACTCCAACATCTCTCACAAATGCTAAATATGATAAATATCCTTTCCCAACCATCCGATGGGCCTTTAGGAAAGGGATCACCCTGCTGGGAACATAATCGGTCGAACCTTGCCACTCAATCTTCGGAAGACCCAGAATGGCCAATGTAACTGTCTTGGCATGACAGTGTAGAATATCATGGTATGGAGATAGCCAATCCATACCTAGAATAACATCAAAGTCTACTATACCCAACAACAACAAATCAACTTGGGTCTCCAGACCCCCAACAGTAACATGACAACATCGATATGCATGATCCATAATAATAGTGTCACCCACCGGGGTAGATACATGAACAAGCAAGGCAAGACAATTACGGGTTGTACCCAGATGATGGGAAAAATATGAAGACACATAGGAGTATGTAGACCCGGGATCAAATAAAATAGAAGCATCCCTGTGGCAGACTAAGATAATACCTATGATAACAACGTCTGATGCAACAACATCCGTCATGTCTAGGATAGCATAGAACCGAGCTTAACCACCACTAGATCGATCTCCACCCCTAGGGCGACCCCTTGCTATCTGACCCCTACCCCTACCTGACTGGGATGGTACTAAAGTGGATAGAGTAGAAGAGGAGGGCTGATCCCTCTACTGCGACCGACCACCACGAAGCTGAGGACACTATCTTCTTATGTGGCCAAACTCACCACACTCATAGCAACTACCCAAAAATGGAGAAGGGGACTAAAGGGAACCCCTTGCTGCATATGAACCCTGGGCTGAAGAGGCAGGAGTAGAACTCTGAGCTGGAAGGGCACTAAGTGATGACTGGCCTTGCTGAAATCCCTGAGGACCACGGCCCGAAGAAGCCCCACCGTACTCTGGACGACCTGACTGAGGAGGCATGAATGAACAACCTCTGCCACGCTGGAACTAGCCCCTAGAAGGAGCACCACTGAAGCTACCTGAACCTTGAGGCCTCTTGCCCTCCCTCTCCTCGTGTTCCCGACGACGATCTGGCTTAATCTGGCGAGCCATATCAACTACCTCCTCAAATAAAGCTGCTACCACCATCTCCCTAGTCATCAAAATGCGGATCAGATAGTTGAGGCCATCCACAAACCTCCTAATCCTCTCCCGATCTATCGGCATCATCCAATTAGCATGTCTATCCAACCATGCGAACCTCAACTCATACTGGGTCACAGTCATGTCACCTGGATCAACCACTCAAACTGTCGACACAGCTCCTCTTTGCGAGACTAAGGCATATACTTCTCCATAAAGAGAGTGGAACTGCTGCCAAGTAAGGGGTATTGCTCCCGCAGGCATACGCCTCTCAAACTCCTCCCACCATGTAAATGCAGGCCGTGAGAACTGGAAGGTAGTAAAAGCCACTCCACTCGACTCTAATATCCCTGCAGTGCGAAGCATCCGCTGACACTTGTCTAACAACCCCTGGGAATCCTCGCCCTCATTACCGCTAAATGTCAGAGGCTAAAGTCTGCCAAACCTCTCTAGTCGATGCTGCTCGTTGTCTGGAATCACTAGAACCACATAATCTGGAGCTGGTGCGACTAGCGCAACAAGAGCAACGGTGTAACTGGCTGAGCTGAGGCTGCTTGATAATAGGTGAATTTGACTATAATTATGCCCTAAATAATCACACTTTGTTGTTGAATTGATATTGTTTATGATGACAAAATGCTTTGATTAGTGTTTATTAGTGTGTTATAGGTACACATGAACCATTTGATGCTATAGGAGCTATTTTGGAGTCACATGTTGATGAAAAGGCCAAGTGAAGAGTTGAAGTGAAGTGAGCTTGAAAAATTGAAGAAGAATCTGAAGTACTGTTCATTCGCGGTTCACTCACGACCGCTGATGAACTGCGAAGAATCAAGCTCTTTGAACTTTTTGGAAGAATCAGAACACTGCTCTGTTCGCGGTTCGCCCGCGACCGCGGACGAACCGCGGAAGGCGCCGCACAATACTTTCCTAGTTTGCTCAATAGAGGCAAATTGTGTATTTTTGACTACTTTTGCAAGATAATTAGTAAGAGAGAACTCTCTCAACTCATTCCTTTATTTTATATCAAGTATTTATTTATGAATTCAATTATTATTCTTGTTTCTTTAAGCATGAGTAGCTAAATCCTTTTCTTAGGTTTTGACGGAACCTATTGGGTGATGAACTTATTGTTTATGTGATTACAAATTGTTAGCTAGATTTCTATTTGTTCAACTTCATTCTTATTGTAGTTAATTAGTAGGATCCCCAATTAGCTGTGCCTATTTAGTGTGCATAACTTGAAAAAGAGTGCATATTTAGGTATATTGTTGAACAACACCACACCTAGGTTATTAGAGGAATCTATAACTTTAGGCGTAAAGACGGGGTTAGGAATAATGAAGTCTTCGGTGCAATCTAAAGTGAACTATTCAAATTAAAGCTAGGTAGGGTAGCTCGGGAAAGTGCACTAGTAAATTAATGTAATTGCTCGGGAGAGGGTTACGATACAAATATCGTTCATGATTGATAGAATATATTAACAATTTGTATGAGCATAACGATAAGGGATTCCATCAATAGGGGAAATCAATACCTTAGTCTTTCTACATATTATTTTACCCAACATTCAATTCTTTCTTTAAGCCTTTTTAATTCTTGCAAAAGTAGTTAGTCGAAACTCTCACAAACATATACTCAAAATTTTGGGAACTTGATTTGGAAGTACTCTTGGGTTGTGAAAGTTGTAATTGGTAGGTTAATTCCCTGTGGGATTGATTCTGGACTTATTAGACCAGGTTATATTGACTACGACCGTTGCTTAGACGTGAATCAATTTAGGCGCCATTGCCGGGGAATTAACAAAATTATCAATTGCCATTGACAGAACTTCAAGATTCTTGTGTAGTCAGGTTCTTTGTACACTTTACATTGAATATTTTGATGGTTGTTGATTTGGGTACTCAGGTGCATGCCTAGAAAATCTGCAAGGACTGGAGAACTAATTGAAGGACTCTTAGACCCCGAGCAAACTTTCTAGGCACGTAACAAGGCTATCAAGCAAATTCAGCAATCTCAACAATCAATCAAACTAGACTTCGACATGGGTTATGTGAACGAACCAAACCAGCAAGCTGGGTTAAATATGCAAGAGGCGTAAGAGGCACATGAAGGTGCACTATATGACTGGGCACAACCCACAGCAGATAATTTGGCAACTGCCATCGTTGTGCCAGCAATTCAAGCTGAGTCTTTCCAGATTACTAACAACATGCTACACTTATTGCAAAACAAGGGATTATTCTCTGGGGCTCAGGTTGAAGATCCACAGCAGCACCTGAAGAACTTTCTCTCGATATGCAAGACACAGAGGCAACTGAATGTGACTCTGGAAGCCATCAGACTATTACTCTTTCCGTTCTCAGTTACAAGGGCTGCACAAGTATGGCTAAACTCATTCCCCATAAACTCTATTGCAACTTGGGATGAGTTAGTCAAGCAATTCCACAACAACTTTCATCCACCTAACAAGATAGCTAAACAAATTGATGAGATTGTGAGCTTCAAGCAGAAACCAATGGAGACATTACATGAAACTTGGGGCCGATTCAAGGGTATGCTTGTTATGTGTCCTCACCATGGGATTCCTGAGCAGATGTTGGGTCAGAGGTTCTACATGGGGCTTTCAGATAGTATGAAGAATATTGTAGATTCTTCAGCAGGTGGGGCTTTTCTGATCAAGACTTGGAGAGAGGGCCAAAATTTGCTAGACAAGATGGCTCAAAATTCTGGGTGGACGACCAGGAATGCTCCTATCACTCCAGTGGTACACTCTGTACCTCTAAATCCATCCAACACTCTAGAGGAGAACGTGGCAACTTTATTGACACAAATGAGCATCCTGACAAAGCAGGTGGAAGAATCAGGGGTTAAGCAGCAGGTTCATAGTGTAGACACTACCAATGGTGGTTTATGCACATCTTGCATTAGCCAACCCATAGGTAATCCATAGGCTGCAGACCAAGAACATCATCATCGGCATGAAGACATGAATTATGTGGCTAACTATGGAGGGTAGCGATAGGGTAACCAGAGTTGGGGTTAGTAGGCTCCACAGCAGTATAGGCCTCCTCAGCCACAATATAATACAGTAGGTATGAGGCCACCACACAACAAGGCTCCATATCCTAGACCTCAGAATTTCGGCAATCAGCAGTAGGTATACCATCCACCTCCACCACAGCATGGGGGTAGACATGGTGATGGGTTCGCAGAGTTGAAAGCTATGATGCAGCAGGTAATTGGGTCAAATGGCAAAACCAATGAAAGAATAGATGCACATGATGCAGCAATCAAGAATATGGAAGTACAGATGGGCCAGATTGCTATGTCACTTAACAATCATCCTCTAGGGACATCGGCTGCAGATACACAAACAAACCCAAAAGATCAAGTCCCAAAGCAGCTGATGGTAGTGACTCTGAGAAGTGGTAGAGATCTTGATGCTGAGAAAGAAAGAGAGAGAATCGACACACAGGCTGAGACACTCACTCCAATGCCCATTGAACTGGATGAGTCCACAAGGTTGATAGAAGTTACAGTCCAGCCAGTTGCTAAAAATAAAGAGGTGCAACAGGGAACAGAGAAAGTTGCTGAACAGGTAGAGCATTAGGTTGAAGAGAAAGTGATAGAGAAAGAAAAGTCCCAAGTCATTAGGAAGAAGAGGCCTCCACCACCATTACCCCAAAGGTTGGTCAAGCACCAGAAAGAAGAGCAATACAAAAAGTTCTTTGATATGCTCATGCAAATCCAAGTAAACATTCCCTTAATTGTAGCTTTAAAAGAAATACCTGGGTATGCTAAGATGATGAAAGACTTGATGTCGCGGAAATTTGATTTCCAAGACTTGGCCACCGTGATCCTTACCCAGACATGTAGTGCAGTGGTATCCAAACCCATTGCTGAGAAGCTATCTGATCCAGGTAGCTTCACCATTCCATGCACTATAGGTAATTATGCCTTTGCAAAGGCATTGTGTGATTTGGGGGCGAGCACTAATCTCATGCCATTGGTTATTTATAAGAGGCTAGACATTGGGAGAGCTAGGTCTACCTCTATGTTATTACAGCTTGCTGACAGGACGGTTAAGCGTCCATTTGGTATTTTAGATGATGTGCTTATCCAGGTAGGGAAGTTCATGTTTCCCGCCAATTTTGTGATTCTTGATTGCAAGGTGGACAAGGAAATTCCTATAATCTTAGGAAGACCATTCCTAGCCACTGGGAGAGCTCTAATTGATTGTGAGACTGGGGAACTCAAGATAAGGTTGAATGATGAGGAGATGATATTCAATGTGCAAAAATCCATGAGGCGCCCTAGTGAGTTCGCAAATTGCTCTCTTATTGATGCGGTTGATGTGATAGTGGAGACCGACGATGCAGAGTTGACGATTGAAGATCCACTTCAAGCATGCCTAATGAACTTGGAAGAGGTAAATGGTGAATGTTTAGCAGAATGGGTACTATCTCTGGAAGGCAAGGGGTATTGATAGAGAGAGCTCGAATTTGAGCCTCTACACTTAGAGAAAAAAGAGACCCCTCCTGCAAAACCATCCATAGAAGAGCCACCAAAGCTTGAGCTTAAACCACTACCATCTCATCTCAGGTATAAATTTATAGGTCCTAACTCCACTTTACTTGTTATTATCTCATCTGGTTTGTTAGATGTGCAGGCTCAAAAGCTTATAAAGGTACTAAAAGAATGAAAGACTACCATTGGGTGGACCATGGCAGACATAAAGGGGATCAGCCCCGCATATTGCATGCATAAAATTCTCCTGGAAGAGGGACACAAACCTTCCAGGGAACATCAAAGAAGGCTGAACCCAAACATGAAGGAAGTGGTGAAGAAAGAGGTAATAAAATGGCTAGATGGAGGAATCATTTTCCCAATCTCTAATAGCGGCTGGGTTAGCCCAGTTCAATGTGTGCCAAAGAAAGGTGGCATGATGGTGGTGAAAAACGAGAATAATGAACTGATCTCAACTAGAACTGTCACCAGATGGAGAATATGCATGGACTATAGGAAGCTGAATCTAGCCACCCGCAAAGATCACTTCCCACTTCCCTTTATTGATCAGATGCTTGACAGGTTGGCAGGGATGTCGCACTTCTACTTTCTGGATGGATACTCGGGGTACAATCAAATCTTTATAGCCCCTAAGGATAGAGAGAAGACCTCCTTCACATGCCCATATGGCATTTTTGCCTTCAAGAGGATGCCATTCGGACTATGCAATGCACCTGCCACATTCCAAAGGTGCATGATGGCCATTTTCACCGACATGGTGGAAGACATTATGGAGGTTTTCATGGATGATTTCTCAGTGGTAGGGAATTCATTCGATGAATGCCATGTCAATCTGACAAGAGTGCTGAAATAGTGCATGGAGACAAATTTAGTGCTAAATTGGGAGAAGTGCCATTTTATGGTACAAGAAGGTATAGTATTGGGGCACCGGGTTTCAAGCAAAGGCATTGAGGTAGACCGAGCCAAAGTTGATGTCATTGCAAAGCTGCCTCCACCAACATTCGTCAAGGCCATAAGAAGCTTTCTTGGACACACCGGTTTTTACCGGAGGTTCATTAAAGACTTCTCCAAAATATCAAACCTCTCTGTAAGTTACTTGAAAAAGATCACCCCTTTGTTTTTTCTGATGAATGCAGGATTGCTTTTGAGGAACTGAAGAAGAGGTTGGTCACAACACCCATCATCATTGCCCCCGATTGGGAGCAACCATTTGAGCTAATGTGCGATGCAAATGACTATGCAGTGGGGGCAGTGCTGGGAAAAAGGAAAGACAAGCTGATGCATCAAATATACTATGCAAGTAGGACCTTGAGTGGAGCACATCTAAACTACACAGTGTCGGAAAAGGAGATGCTTGCAGTCGTGTTCGCATTTGACAAATTTCGGTCCTATCTCATAGGATCCAAGGTAATTGTATACACTGACCATGCAGCTTTAAGATACTTAATTGATAAAAAGGACTCTAAGCCGTGCCTAATTCGTTGGTTGCTGTTTCTCCAAGAGTTCGACCTTGAAATTCGTGATAGAAAGGGCATTGAAAATTAAGTCGCTGATCATTTGTCACGACTTGAAGGAGCTGAAATTGTCAAAGAGAGTGGGGAAATTCGGGAAACCTTTCCAGACGAGCAGCTGCTTACCACCACTCTCCTTGAAGCACCATGGTATGCTGATTATGCAAATTACCTGACCAAGTATGATGTGAAACACCGAGTGGCCGTCCAGAGGAAAATATTCTTTCGTGAAAGCCAGCTTTATTATTGGGATGAACCCTATTTGTTTAGGATATGTCTCGATAACATGATCCGGAGATGCGTCCCCGAGATAGAACAATATTCTGTTTTACAGGCATGTCACGCTTCAGCATATGGTGGTCACTTTGGAGGAGCGCGTACAGCCGCCAAAATACTTGAGGCCGGTTTCTATTGGCCAATGGTGTTTATAGATGCACACTTATGGGTGAAGGGTTGCAACGAATGTCAACGCCCTGGGAACATCTCCCGGCATCATGAAATGCCAATGAACCGAATCCAGCAAGTAGAAGTGTTCGATGTCTGGGGAATAGACTTTATGGGGCCCTTTGTCAGCTCATACGACAATAAGTACATACTTGTTGCGGTAGACTACGTGTCCAAATGGGTGGAAGCTGCAGCATTACCCACCAATGATGCTAAGGTGGTGGTGGGATTTCTGAAGAAGAACATTTGCACCTATTTCGGGACTCCAAGGGCTATCATCAGTGACGGGGGCACACATTTTTGCAACCGGACGTTTGAGAAGTTATTGGCCAAGTATGATGTGAGACACCAAGTGGCCACTCCGTATCACCAGCAGACCAGCGGGCAAGTTGAGGTCTCCAACAGGGAGATAAAGAGTGTATTAACTAAAATAGTGAATGCCATAAGGACCGATTGGTCCAGGAAGCTTGATGATGTATTATGGGCTTATAGGACACCATTCAAGACACCAATCGGCATGTCACCATACAAATTGGTGTTTGGGAAAGCTTGTCATCTACCTGTTGAACTAGAGCACAAAGCATGGTGGGCACTGAAGCAATTGAATCTCGACTGGGATGAAGCGGGGAAATCTAGAATGATCGGGTTGCATGAATTGGAAGAATTCCGGTATCTGGCCTTTGAAAGCACTAGACTGTATAAAGAGCGGATGAAACAGATTCACGATCAAAATATCATTGAGCGAAACTTCAAAACCGAGGACAAGGTACTATTATACAATTCGAGATTACGGTTGTTCCCGGGCAAATTAAAATCAAGGTGGTCAGGACCCTTTCGGGTAATTGAGGCATTTGATTCAGGCGCTGTGGAAATTCAGACCATTAATGGTTCACGCACATTCAAAGTAAATAGTTAGCGATTGAAACCTTATGTCGGCATGGATGACATCGAGGACAAAGTGGAACTATGGTTAGATGAACCTCAAAGGTCTAGCGAGCCTTAAAATGCGCTAAGACGAGTCGTGCCGCGACGTTAAATCAGGCGCTACATGGGAGGCAACCCACGAACGTGTTGTAAGCATTCTCATTATACTTAGTCTATATAAATAAAATTCTGACCAGCGCAATTTTTTTTCCAGAGAAGGCCTATGTTCGCGGTTCATCCGCGATCATGGATGAACCGCAGAAAATTGCCCTCTCTGAAGTTTGACTGTTCGCGGTTCGTCCGCGACCGCGATCGCGAACGAACCGCGAACGACCGCGGTTAGCTCCGCGGTCGGCAGAAATTTTTATTTTTTATTTTTTCTTCCCCCTTCTTTAATATCCCTAAAACACTAAACCCCCGCTATTTCCCCCACAACAGCCGCCTCTCATCCCTCCCCACCTCCTATATCTCTGTAAATTCTCTCCTCTTTCTCTCTAAAATCTCTCCCCCTTTCTTCTCCAAATAACTCCCCATCTTCAATATTTCTCCTCTACTACCCTCAATAGTAAGTATTCTTCTTCTTGTTCTTTTTATTTTCTCTTCTTTTTGTTCTTTAATTTTTATTATTAATTTGGTAGACTTAATTAGTTAATTGTAGTTTAACTTGTGTAATATGTAGTATATATTACTAGTTGAGTAGATTCCATATATATTACTTGGTTTTTGTAGTAGAATGTTATATGAATTTTTTTAAGAACCTTGTGATATGTATGGAATTATGGTAGAGATTGTGTTGTTGGGTTTCCAATTTAGTTAATAATGCTAATTTTGTTGTTTTGGAGACCCAAAAGTATTGGTGATTATAATTGTTGGTTTGTTGGCCAAGTTGGGAAATGGTTGTTGTAGTAGTTGATTAATGAATTTTTAGGGGAAATAATGCCCAAATAGTGAGTTGCTTGTTGTTGTATATTATTGGAGATGGTGTAAGGTAATTGGGTCATGTTAGAGTGCCAAAATAAATAACTGTGGGTTGCTTGAATATGAATTAGTGAAATTGTTAGAAAAGTAGTTAAGTATAGGAGTTATGGGATGATCACACTAAAGAGACATTTGTGGTATTCCACGGATGGCGAAGTCTGAGTAGCCAACCGATGTTCTAACATTATGCAAATTTTTGTTTGTCCCTTTTGTGCAGGATCATGGCCCCCAAAAGATCAAGACAGGGTGCTAGCTCTTCTAGGCAACCTACGTGTGACGAGTCAAGGTTCGCTAGCGAGGAGGCGGAAGGTGATTTCCACGCCAAGGCAGCTAAGTACTGGCTCTAGGAAGTTGAAGTTGACAGGTTGGCCCTGCTGTCTGAATAGCCAGAAATATGACAAAATTTGCCGCCGCGAAATGGATTTCCTATTTGATGAACCGCCCCTCGTCAACAAGATACTTGTTAGGAAGTTTTATGCCAATGCTCCCTACGGTTTGGTTAGGAAGGTGTTCGTCAGAGGTATGTACGTATATGCCCATGCTCATTCTATTAGACAGGCACTTAAACTGCCGAATCATACTAGTGATGTGGACTACTACCACGATAGGCCAGGTATCACATGGGACATGATAATTGAGGCCTTATGTGTAGATAGCATCCATGTTTGGATACGAAATAAAGCACTCCATTCTAACTGTTTTACACATACTGCTAAATACTGGTTTTCTATCATATGTAACCGGCTTTTGCCATCCAACAACACCACCGATGTCAATTTTAATAGGGCACTTCAAACATAGTGTATTGTAACATAGCTGGACATGGACATCGCCCGCTTAATTAGTGAAGAGATGCTGCTGAGGGGTTCCCTCAAAGCCAAGGGTTTTTACTACCCATCTCTCATCACTACTTTGTGTCTCGGCCATCATACCCCGGTCCTAGCCGCTGATGGTGATCTCCCACCAAAAGATCCATTTAGAGCTTCATAAATACGGGTCGGCCAAGACAATGACCCAATCGACTTGGATGCTGAGGTTGACCTTGTGCCGCTTGCCCGGGCTAGGCACTCCATCGACTCAACCGGACCTTCCAGGCATGCTCACCGTGGAGTGAGTATGTCTAGGTTCGAATCTACTCGACCTATGCTTAGGTCCATGGAGGAGCAGATTACTGATCTGCACACCTCCGTAGATGGCTTGCACACGTGCTTAGACGCGATGTCACAGAGGCAAGCTCGATCAGAAAGTAGGTTCATGGCATGGCTCCGAGCACTTGGTCGAGCATGTCACGTCGACCCATCCCCCTTCTCTGACTCCGAGTGAGTCTCAGGTAAGTTTTCTCGTCCCTCTTGAGCTATATTTTTCTTTATGTCATGAGGAAATGACATGATTTTAAGTGTGGGGTGGGGGTGACTTATCTTGTATTTGTTGTATATATTAGTTGTAGTTGTTAATACAAATAGTTGGCTTGGCCCGATGATGGACACTTGGCGACGGGTTTCTTAAGGGTCCAAGTCAGAATACAAAATACAAAAAAATCAGAAAATTTAAAAATTCAAAAATATGAGTAGAGGACTCTTCCTGATGACGGACTATTTAGGACAAGTACTCTTGAGGGAAGCAGTCCACGTAGGAATTTTCTTTCTTTTATTTTTCTTTTTCTAGGTAGTGTATCACCTCCCTCTTGGTTTTTCTTTTGACCACGGTTCTTTTCCAAGGGTTTTTATTGAACCGGGTTAGGTAGATTTTTCTTTTCTTAGGATTAGAGGAAAAAGGGTATCATGTAACCCCAAGTATGCACATTAGCAAATCATAATTGAACTTGAGAATGTATTTTCTAAGCTTGACTGTAGAATCTAAATATGCCTTAAATGTGCACAATAATGCTTGATTGAACATCGATAGGAGTTTGTAGATGAACCGGGTTCCAAATGAGTTGCATGCTATGTGTGTGTGAGTTTTTACTTACATTGTATGCTTTACATGATGCCTAGAACTTGCCCTGTGTGTTTGCAAAGCGAAATAGAAGTTGTTTGGTTGTAGAAAGGATAGAGGTATTTCTTTGTGTAACCCCATAAAACAATAGACATGAATTCACCCGTACATAATATCCTAGTTATCCCCTTTGAGCTTAAAGCCTATTCTTTGATAACCCTTGAATGTTTTTCAAATTATTATATTGTTCTACTTTACCTCCTAGAAGCACTTGTATTGTAATGAATATGCAAAAGTCTAAGTGTGGGGTGAAGGGAAATTGAAAAAGGGAAAATCAAGAATGAATGGTAGAAAATAGTGAACTGGCCAAAATAATGTAAATGTGTTGCAAAGCAATGAAAAAAAAGAGAGAAAATTTTGAGAAAAAGAGCTGTATCAATGTATATATGAAAATTAGAAAGGTCAGTTACACCAACAAAAGAAAAGTGGGGATTAAAGGTGAATAAAGGTGAATGAATGTTTAGGGGAGACATAAGGAAGAAAACGAAAAGGGAAGTTTTGAAAAGGAAAAGAAAAGTGCTTAGGGAGGTTAGTCACTATAACCAAAAGTATCCTACCCGTCCCGTAGCCAACATTACAACCCTTCAAGACCTCTTGATCTATGATTGAATAACTCGATTAGTGGAGTATTACACTAGGGGAAGCCTATGGTGTGTCTGTATGCATATGAATATTCTTTGTTGAGAGTGAGTGAATTTTTCCGATATATATAAGTTCCATGTTCCAAATTGTTTATGTGTGGGAACTTCTCTGAGCAATAGGATGACATTGAAAGTAAGGTCTTAACTTCTTAGATTCCATGATTAATGCAAGCACATGTTTTTCTAACTGAGGATACCGCATCTATGTATCTAACAAAGATTTACTAACATAATAGATAGGGGATTTTACTTTGCTCTTCTCAAACCAAAATAATGCTTACTGCAACTTCTGCAACATCAAAGTAAATGAGAAGTCTCTCCCCATCCTTTAGTTTGGCTAGCAAAGGTGGATTTGATAAGTACATTTTCAAATTCCCAAGTGTTTGTTGACACTCTTCATTACATTCAAATTGGACCAACTTCTTAATGGCTGAGAAGTATTTAAAACAATTCTCTGATGATATAAAAATGAATCTTCCTAAGGCTGCAATTCTCCTTGTTAATCTTTGAACTTTTGTCTTGTTTCAAATTATATTAGGGATTTCTTCAATGGCCTTAATCTGTGCATGATTCACTTCAATAGAAAACCTAAACATTTACCTGATACCATACCAAATTCACATTTTGCAGGATTTAACTTCATATTATTCTCTACAAAATTTTAAACGCTTCAGACAGATGTGATATATGATCTCCTGAATGCTGAGTTTTAGCGAGCATATCATCTATGTATACCTCTATAGTCTTACCTAAATGCTCTTAATACATTTGGGTAACTAACCTTTGATAAGTTGCACCTGCATTCTTTATACCAATGGGCATTACTGTGTAACAGTAAGTCCCCTTGTCTGTTATGAAGGAAGTTTTTTCTTCATCTCTTGGATCCATTTTAATCTGATAATACCCTGAATATGCATCTATAAAACTTAAAAGTTCATGACCTGTAGTTGCATCAATCAATTGATCTATGTACGGCAGTGGAAAAGAATCTTTCGAGCAAGCTTTATTAAGGTCTATGTAATCTACACAAACTCGCCACTTACCGTTCTTCTTTTGAACTACAACAGTGTTAGCTAACCAGTTAGGATATTTTACCTTACGAATAGAACCAATTTTTAGCAGTTTTTGGACTTCTTCTTGAATCACCTGATTCTTGAAAGTTCACTGCTTTCTTTTCTTTGGCTTGATTGGAGGATATGATGGATATTCATTTGATTTATGAGTCATCACCTCTGGTGGTATCCCTGTCATGCCAGAATGGGACCGAGCAAAACAATCTGCGTTAGCTTTTAAAAATTCAATCAACTTACGTTTCACCTCCAGGCTAAGATTGGCTCCTATATACACTTTTCTCTTTGGCTAATGTATAAATAAAACCATAGACTCCAGCTCTTCTATCGTGGTTTTGATGTTTTCGTTTTTCTCTGGTTCTTAAATGGTATCAGGTCTTGAATCCATATATGTCCACATATGTTTGACCTTGTTCAGTTGAGGTTGACACCATGTTATCCTCAACTGAATTCTGTAATTGCTATTTTCCTTCACCCTTAACATTTGAATCTGACACGAAATTAATGCTCCTCGATGTTTGTTGATCGCCCCCGATTTGACATATTCTGTATAGCGATGGAAATTTAATGACTTAATGCAAGGTTGATGGAACGGAGTCAATGTCATGGATCCATGGCCTCCCAAGAATCATGTTGTAAGCCATTTCTAAATCTACTACCTAAAATTTGGAACAAATTTATCTTCTTCTTGTATCTCGCGTAAATACTCATATCAAAATAATGTTCAAAGAACTGTCTGGATCAATCAAAACTCATTTCACGTTAATGTCATATACAAGTAAAGATATTACCAGTGCATCGTTGTGTGGAGTTAATAGACCCTCGACATCTACATCATTAGATGTAATATTTTCTTCTTCCAATACATGTCGAAGCCACTTCTCGTGGGTAATTTTTACTTTGAAAATGTTATTGGATGCAGTATATGATATGCCATTGACACCTTTACCCCCATGTAACATTGATAGTTCTTTTGGGTGAATGTGGTTTTGGAGGCTCCTTCCTGTTCTTCATGTATGCTTGTTTAGCAAATGATAAACTTTACCTTGCAAAAACCTACAGTCTGTTGTTTTATGCCCATGATCATTAAGAAATTTGCACCAATGATCAGGGTTTTGTCTGTTTGGATTTGCTCGCATCTTCTTTGGCCATCGTACCTTATCTCCTATGTTTCTTAAAATTACTACGAGTTCATAAGTGCTCACGTTGAAATTATAACCACCAAACCTTGCTTTCAGGCCCCTATCATCATCTTGTGACTCGCATGTGTTTCGATCATTCCCAAATATTAAAGACGAGCCTGATTTTTTTATTCCTTGATCGGTTATCGTACCTTTGATTGTCCTACTTTGACTTTGAGTCTCTCCCCGTAGGTCACATGTATGGATTGTACCTATTTTTACCGAAACGTTTTTCATTTTCTGCATGTCTTGAGCTTACTTTTTCTTCTTTTTAATGTCGTAAAATAATATCTTCTTCAATCCCCATCTTTGTAATATTTCTGTTATAGACGTCATTCCACGTCGTTTCTAGAAATTCTCAGAGGCTTTCCTTGAGTAGCCTCGTAGCTTCTCAACTTTTCTCATTCAAATTGCTTGTGAAGGCTATGGCTGCCCAATTGTCAGGTACACATGGCAATGTCATTCTTTCATGTTAAAATCTGTCCACGAATTCTCTAAGCAATTCCGAGTCTCCTTGCTTGATCTTGAAGTTATCTTCCATTCTTTTTTCAACTTTTTGAGCTCCAGAGTGTGCTTTGATAAAAGAATCTACAAGCTCAGCAAAACAATTTATAAAATTTTCGGGTAAAAGAGAATATCATGGTAATGCTCCTATAGTGAGCATTTCATCGAATCTTTTGATTAATACTGATTCAATCTCCTCCTTAGACAGGTCATTGCCCTGTACGATTATTGTAAATGCACTATTGTGGTCTCGTGGGTTTGTTGTCCCATCGTACTTTGGTATATCAGGCATGTTGAACTTCTTTGGAATTGGAAGAGGAGCAGCAATTGGCTTCCATGGCTGTTGAAAATACTTATCCATATCTACCCCTTTGATCACATGCGACACCCCAGGTATTTGATCTATGCAGTCACTTTTCTCCTTGAGCTATTTCTGCAATGCTAGTACTAGATTTTGTAAATTAGAATTAACTAAATTACCTGGTTCTCCCTCATGTGTCTTGCTGGGGGTTCCTCCGCAACTTGGATTAATTAGTCCAAAGCAAGGGTTATCCAGAATATTGTTATTTGGAGTAGATGTGGGTGGAACAACATGTAGTTGACTGACAAAAGCTTGAAGAGCTTTATTAATCTATGTGGCGATAAATTCTTCTAAAGCTTCATCCATAGCCTCTCAAATTGAGCTTGTCCATCTGTATGAGACCCCTCAGGAGTGCCTTCATGAGACCGTAGTGGAGAACCTCGTGGAGAAGGAACTAATGTGTTATTATCCTGCAGATCTCCCTGAAGTTGTTGATTTCTTTGTTTTTCTTGGTTTCCTTGAGTTTTATCATTGGTCTTTGCCATAGTAGATGCAATAAGGAAAGTAAAGCAAAGAGGAAATAGACTATCAGATTTCCGGCAACAGGACCAATTTGTTTAATTAAAAAAAAGGGATTTAGGCTAAATCTAGAATTTAGAAGAACCTCGGTTACTGATAATCAAGAAAATGAATAAAATAAAATAATTATGGGTAATAAGATAATAATCAAGAAAAACAAATGTGACCACGTGATTTTTGCCCTAAGCAAATGAATTCCAATATAAATATATAAATAAATACAAAAATAGTTTTTGGTGTGCAATTGTGTAATTTAATTGAAATACTTGTGTGTTTGTTTTTAAAGATATACATGCATATATCTGGACTAAGTGTGGATTGGGCTGCACGCCACAGCAAATGCTACGATAATATTGTGCTTGGGCTGTAGGAGCCCCTCCAGAGTCTAAACTACCACAGTGAGCGCGGATACCCAAATGGATTGGGATGTGTGCCATAGCGGTCATATGCATTGCATTGCATTCATGCATCGATATCTATCGCTTTTACCTGTCATTGCTTGTTGTTCCACCGTTTAAGGTGCTAAATTATTTGTTATAGTTTTGCATTGGAATATTTCGGGATTTCTTACTTTTAGCCATTATATATGTTTATTACAACTTAGTTGGAAGTACTTACTTTACTCACTGCACCATGTGTGCAGATTGTGGTGTTCCGGGAGCTTAGTTGAGTTGTCTTGCTACTTCCCAGAGTCTTCGGAGTTGTCGAGGTAGCTGCCTGGAGTCCGCAGGAGCCATCTTCCCCCCTTACTCATTTATGTTTCCGCATCCTAGATTTATGTATTTTAGGATTCATTACTCTGTTATATTAGAGGCTCTAGACTCGTGACCCTAGGTCTTTGGGAGTTATATTGGTGTTATCGTGACTTTCAATATTGTTTCTATCTATCAACATAATCATTAAGTCTTGTTATCTATTATAAATACTTAATTAACTGGTAATGAGTTTTCATACTCCGGTTGAGAGTGTTCAATGGTCGGGCTTGCCTAGCAATTGTGTTGGGCACCATCACGATCGGGATATGGGTCATGACAAATTGGTATCAGAGCCTAGGTTACTAGGCCTCATGAGTCATGAGCCAGTTAGTAGAGTCTCGCGGATCGGTAAAAAACATTTGTATTTATCCTAGAGAGGCTACGGAACCTTTAGGAAATACTTCATATTCTTGAACTCTTGTCGTGCGACTTTATTATTCCCAGAACTAAACTTCTATATCATATTCTCTCGCAGATGGCGAGAACCGGTGCTATCGGACGTGGCGGACAACCACCATTGCCATCTACTAAAGGCCAAGGACGCGATCGTGGTATTGGTTGAGGCAGAGCAGCAGGGACCGCACTTGTTGACCCACCATTTGCCCCCATTCAGGACCAGCCTCCAGCTGTAGATGCTCCAGCAGCACCCATTTAGGCACCGGTAGTACCCATTGTGATTCTTGGCCTTTAGGAGGCTTTCGCTTAGATCCTATCCGTCTGCACTGGCCTGGCTCAGGCACTCTCAACCACTATTGCCGCAGCTACCTCACAGACCGGGTTGGTCATCAGACCCTTGCAGTTTGCACAACCGAGCAGGTTGTTCAGGGATTTCAGACATCGGTAGCAGCCCCAGCTCAGCCAGTTGCACCGGTTGCTCCAGTTATGCCAGTCGCACCAGCCCAAGATTATGTGGTTCCAATTATGCCAGACAACAAGCAGCGTCGACTAGAGATATTCGGTACACTCCAGCGTCCGACGTTCAGTGGTACTAAGGGCGAGGATGCCCAGGGATTTCTAGACAAGTGTCAGCATATGCTTTGCACTGTAGGGATTTGGAGTCGAGTCGAGTGGCTTTTACTACCTTCTAGTTCTTAGGGCCTGCATTTACATGGTGGTAGGAGTTTGAGAGGCGTAGGCCTGTAGGAGCATCGCCCCTTACTTGGCAGCAGTTTCCCAGGGAGGAGTTGTGTCATCAGTTTGAGTGGTTGATTCAGGGGGACATGACTATGACCCAGTATGAGTTGAGGTTTACATAGTTAGCTTGGCGTGCTACTTGGATGATCTCGAAAGATTGGTAGAGGATTAGGAGGTTCATGGATAGCCTCAACTATCCACTTTGCATTTTGATGACTAAAGTGAGGGTTGTAGGCAATTCGTTTGAGGAGGTAGTTGACAAGGCCCGACAGATTGAGATAGATCATTGTCGGGAGTATGAGGAGGGGGAGGCCAAAAGGCCTCGAGGTTCAGGTAGGGCCAGTTCCAGAATGGCGGAGGTCGTTCCTTCAGGCCTCCTCAGTCAAGTCACCCAGAGTACAGTGGGGCTTCTTCAGGCAGTGGTCGTCAGGGATTTTAGCAGGGCCACTCTTCACTTAGTGCCCTTCCAGCTTAGAGTTCTACTCATGCCTCTTCAGCCCAGGGTTCATCTGCAGCGAAGGGTTCCCTTCAGTCCCCTTCTGCAGCACCGGGTAGTTACTACAGGTACGATCAGTTTGGCCACATGAGGAGATAGTGTCCACGGCTTTGTGGTAGCCGATCTCAGCAGAGGGATCAGCCCTCCTCTTCTACTCTATCTACTACAACACCATCCTAGTTAGGTAGGGGTGGGGGCCAGACATCTAGGTGTCGTCCTAGGAGTGGAGATTGATCTAGTGGTGGTCAGGCTCGGTTCTATGCTATCCCAAACGGGAGGGATGCCATTGCTTAAATTGCTGTTATCAAAGGTATTATCTCAGTCTGCCAAAGGGAAGCTTCTATTTTATTTGATCCCGGGTCTACATACTCTTATGTGTCTTCATATTTTTTCCATCATCTAGGTACTACCCGTGGTTGTCTTGCCTTGCCTGTGCATGTGTCTACTCTATTGGGTGATACCATTATTGTGGATCAAGTATATCGATCTTGTCTGGTGACTATTGGGGGTCTGGAGACTCGAGTTGACATGTTGTTGTTGGGCATGGTAGATTTTGATGTGTTTCTGGGTATGCATTGGCTATCTCTGTACCATGCTATTCTGGTCTGTCATGCCAAGACAGTTACATCGGCTATTCCGGATGTTCTGAGGATTGAGTGGCGAGGTATGACCGATTATGTCCCCAGCAGGGTGATCTCTCTCCTAAAGGCCTAAAGGATAGTTGGGAAAGGTTGTTTATCGTACTTGACTTTTGTGAGAGATATTGGAGATGAGACTCCCAATCTTCATTTTGTACCCGTTGTGAAGGATTTCCCAGATATGTTTCCAACAGACCTGTCGGGCATGCCACCAGGATAGGGATATTGATATTGGTATTGATCTGGTGCAGGGCATTCAGCCCATCTCTATTCCTCCCTATCGTATGGTACCAACTGAGTTAAAGGAATTAAATGAGCAACTTCAGGAACTCCTAGATAAGGGGTTCATTCGCCCGAGTATGTCACCTTGGGATGCATCGGTCTTATTTGTGAAGAAGAAATATGGCACAATGAGAATGTGCATTGACTAAAAGCTGTTGAGCAAGGTGACAGTGAAGAACAAGTATCCACTACCGCACATTGATGATTTGTTTGATCAGCTCCAGGGAGAAAAGGTATTCTCTAAGATTGTTCTCCATTCAGGCTATCACTAGCAGAAGATTAGAGATTCTGATATTATGAAGACAGCTTTCAGGACAAGATATGGACATTATGAGTTTCCAGTTATGTCTTTTGGGCTGACTAACGCCTTAGCCGCGTTCATACATCTGATGAACAGCGTGTTTCTGTCGTATCTGGATCCATTCGTGATTGTTTTTATTGATGACATCTTGGTGTACTCGCGTAGCCAAGAGGAGCATGCTTAGCATTTGAGAGTGGTATTACAGAGATTAAGGAGGAGAAGCTTTATAAAAAGTTCTCCAAGTGTGAGTTCTGGCTTGGTTTTGTGGCTTTTTTGGGGCACGTGGTGTATAGTGATCATATTCAGGTTGACCCAAATAAGATAGAGGTAGTGTAGAGTTGGCCTAGACCGTCCTCAACCATGGAGATTCAGAGTATCCTCGGTTTGGCACGGTATTATCGCCGGTTTATCCATGGGTTTTCATCTATTGATTCGTCCTTGACTAAATTGACACAGAAGGGTGCACCATTTGTATGGTCGGACGAGTGCGATGAGAGCTTTCAGAAGCTTAAGACAACTTTGACCATAACTCTAGTATTAGTTCTACCATCAGCTTCAAGTTCTTACACTGTGTATTATGATGCTTCGAGAGTTAGGATCGGATGTGTGCTGATGAAGGAGGGTAAAATTATTGCATATGTTTCTCGTTAGTTGAGGCCTCATGAGAAGAATTACCCTGTACATGATTTGGAGTTGGCTTCCATTGTTCATGCTTTGAAGATTTGGAGGCACTACTTATATGGCGTATCCTGTGAGGTATAATATCGATCATCGCAGTCTTTAACATTTGTTCAAATAGAAGGATCTAAATTTGAGGCAGCGAAATGGCTTGAGTTGCTCAAGGATTATGACATTACCATATTGTATAATCCAGGCAAGGCCAATATAGTAGCTGATGCTTTGAGCCGAAAGACGGTAAGTATGGGTAGTTTGGCGTACATTCCAGTTGGGGAGAGGTCCTTTGTAGTTGATGTCCAGGCTATGGCCAATCGAATGGTGAGGCTAGATATTTCGGAGCCTAGTCGGTTGTTGGCTTGTATGGGATCTCAGTCTTCCTTGTGTGACTTCAATAGAGATCGCTAGTATGATGATCCACATTTGCTTGTCCTTAAGGACAGGGTTCAGCATGATGATGCCAGGGATGTGACTATTGATAGTGATGGTGTGTTAGGATGCAGGGCCGAATTTGCGTGCCTAATATGGATGGGCTTCGGGAGTTGATATTGGTGGAAGCCCACAGCTCGCGGTATTCTATTCATCCAGGTGCCGCGAAGATGTATCAGGATTTGAGACAGTATTACTGGTGGAAGAGAATGAGGAAGGATGTTGTGAGTTATGTAGCTCGGTGTCTCAACTGTCAGCAGGTCAAGTATGAGCATCAGAGGCCCGGTGGTGTACTTCAGCGGTGGATATTCCCGAGTAGAAGTGCGAGAGGATTACTATGGATTTTATGAGTGGCTTGCCTTAGACAACGAGGAAGTCTTATTTGATTTGGGTGATTGTGGATCGGCTGACCAAGTCCGCGCACTTCATTTCGGTGTGTACTACCTATTCTTCGGAGCGGTTAACAGAGATTTTCTTCCGAGAGATTGTACGGTTGCATGGGGTCCCAGTTTCAATTATATCAGATAGGGGTACTCAGTTTACTTCCCAATTTTGTATGACTTTTCAGAGAGAGTTGTCCACACAGGTAGAGTTGAACACAGTGTTTCATACTCAGACGGACAGGCCGTCTGAGCGTACCATTTAGATATTGGAGAAGATGAAGGTTCTTTGGCTGAGTTCTTTCCACTTGTATAGTTTGCTTTCAACAACAGCTATCAATCCAGCATTCAGATGGCGCCATGTTAGGCCCTATATGGGAGACGGTGTATATCTCTGGTTGGTTGGTTTGAGCCTGGAGAGGCTAGGTTATTGGAGGCAGAGTTGGTCAAGGATGCCTCAGATAAGGTGAAAGTGATCCAGGAGAGACTTCGTACAACTCAGTCACGTCATAAGAGTTATGCAGACCAAAAGGTTCGAGATATATCGTATGGTAGGCGAGAAGGTCTTGTTGAAGGTTTCACCTATAAAGGGCACTATGAGATTTGGAAAGAAAGGGAAGTTGAGGTTGCAGTTAATTGGCCCTTTTGAGATACTTAGGAGGATTGGGGAGGTGGCCTATATGCTTGCTTTTCCACCCAGCCTGTTAGGGGTTCACCCGGTATTTCATGTATCTATGCTCCGGAAGTATGTTGTTGACCTGTCTCATGTGTTGGACTTCAGTACAGTTCTGTTGGATGATGATTTGACCTATGATGTGGAGGTAATGGCTATTATGGGTCATCAAGTTAAGAGATTCAGATCAAATGATATAGCTTCGGTGAAGGTGTAGTGGAGAGGTCACCCAAGGGAGGAAGCTACTTGGGAGACCGAGCGGGAGATGTGCAGCAGATATCCTCACTTGTTTGAGACTTCAGGTATGTTTCTAGACCCGCTCGAGGATGAGCATTTGTTTTAGCTGGGAGGATGTGACGACCCTTCCCGTCGTCATATGAATTACTTCCCCATTTCCCCTATATTATGTTTATCTATGTTTTAATATCGGTATTTGAGGTGATAGGGCGGAATGGATCGGTTTTAGATGGAAATGAGACACTTAAACAACAACAACAACAACAACAACAACAACAACAAGAACAACCCAGTATATTCCCACAAGGTGGGGTCTGGGGAGGGTAATATGTAGACAGACCTTACCTCTACCCGAGAGGTCAGAGAGGCTGTTTCCAATCGACCCTCGGCGCATTGAAAAGAAAGGCAAACAAAAATAAAAACCGCATTAGTTATACCAACATACATCGCAAAAAATTGTCTAAACATAAAAGGCACAAATACCATCAATAAGCAGATATGCATGCAATGATATTAAAACAGTAACTACCAGGAATGACTACCACAAGAGAACACAAACTAATCCTCTATAGGCGTCCCCACCACACCTCACCCACCCCGGGAAAAGAGTACGAAAAATCTAGAAGTCCCTATCCTACAACCCTGGTACTAGACCTCCAGACTTTCCTATCGTGGGTCATGTCCTCGGAAATCCGCATCCCGGCCATGTCCTGTCTAATAACCTCTCCCCAGTATCTCTTAGGCCGCCCTCTGCCTCGCCTCACACCAACCACCGCTAGCCGCTCACAACTCCTCACCGGGGCATCGGGGCTTCTCCTCCGTACATGCCCGAACCACCGCAGCCTCGCCTCTCGCATCTTCTCATCCACTGGGGCCACCCCCACCTTCTCCCGAATAACTTTGTTCCTAATCTTATCTAACCTGGTGAGCCCGCACATCCACCTAAGCATCCTCATCTCCGCAACCATCATCCTCTGAACATGAGATTTCTTCACCGGCCAACACTCCGTCCCATACAGCATGGCAGGTCTAACCACAGCTCTATAAAACTTCCCCTTGAGTTTTTGTGGCACTTTCTTATCACACAAGACTCCAGAAGCAAGCCTCCATTTCGACCATCCCGCCGCTATACGGCGAGTGACATCCCCGTCTATCTCCCCGTTCCCCTGGATCACCGATCCAAGGTATCTAAAACTATCATTCTTGGCTATGGCCTGAGATCCAATCATTACGCTCCCTCCCACTTCGCTCGGCTCAGTGCTAAACTTGCACTCCAGATATTATGTCGTTGACCTGCTTAGTTTGAACCCCTTAGACTCGAGAGTCCGTCTCCATACCTCTAGCCTTTCGTTAACACCGACCCTCATCTCGTCTAGCAGGACTATGTCATCAGCAAATAGCATACACCAAGGTACATCCCCTTGAATATGCCGCGTCAAGGCATCCATTACCAAGGCAAACAAGAGGGGGCTAAGCGTAGATCCTTGATGGAGCCCCATAACCACCGGGAAATGGTCTGAGTCGCCACTCACTGACCTGACCCTGGACTTAGCTCCATCGTACATGTCCTTGATTGCTCTGATGTAGGCTTCCGGCACGCTCTTAGCCTCCAGGCACCTCCATAGTACCTCCCTAGGGACCTTGTCGTACGCCTTTTCCAAGTTGATAAATACCATGTGCAGGTCCTTCTTCATATCCCTGAACTTTTCCACCAATCTCCTAACAAGGTGGATAGCTTCTATAGTGGGCCGACCCGGCATGAAACCGAACTGGTTCACGGAAATAGATGTTGACTCCCTCACCCTGGCCTCGATCACTCGCTCCCAGACCTTCATGGTGTGGCTTATCAATTTCATGCACCTATAGTTGTTGCAACACAAGATATCCCCTTTGTTTTTGTACAAGGGCACCACTGTACTCCACCTCCATTCCTCCGGCATCCTTTTAGACCTGAAGATCGCATTGAACAACCTGGTGAGCCACTCTACTCCTGGCTTTCCCATGTATTTCCAGAACTCCACCGGGATTTCATCTGGCCCGGTCGCTCGGCCTCTACTCATCTTACGCAAAGCCCCCACGACCTCTTCTACCCTAATGCGCCTGCGGTACCCTAAGTCTCTACGATGCTCTGAATGCCCCAGCTCCCCTAGTTCTATGATTTAGCCCCCCTTCTCATTTAGAAGGTCTCGAAAATACGCCTGCCATCTCTGTTTGACTTGAGACTCCCCTATCAGGACTCTACCATCCTCATCCTTGATGCACCTAACCTGGTCCAGATCCCGCGCCTTCCTTTCCCTTACTTTGGCTAACCGGAATAATTTCTTGTCCCCGCCTTTCTCCCCCAATTCCTCTTACATGCGGCCAAAAGCCGCATTTTTAGCCTCCGTGACCGCCAATTTCTCTTCCTTCCTTGCCACCTTATAGCTCTCTCTATTCACCCGCCTTTCCTTCTCGCTTGTTCTCCCTGCCAATTTCGCAAAAGAAGCTTTCTTCACATCTACCTTTCCTCGCACTACGTCGTTCCACCACCAGTCGCCCTGATGTTTGCCTAGACAGCCTTTGGTTACCCTAAGCACATCCCGTGCTGCCTCCCTAACCAGAGCCATCGTCTCTGACCACATTGCGTCCGCTACCCCAGAACTACTCCAAGCTCCCACATCAACTAACCTCCTCTCCAGCTCCTGGGCTTTCTCTTTAGTGAGAGCACCCCATCTAATTAGCGGATGACCCCGAGCACCCCTCCTCTTCTTCTTAACCCAGATTCCGACATCCATCACTAGGAGTATATGGAGGGTTGAAAGGGATTCTCCCGGAATAACCTTGCAGTCCTTGCACAAACCTCTATCACTCCTTCTGAAAAGGAGGTAATCGATCTGGGTCCTCGCCGTTGAGCTTTAAAAAGTGACCAAATGCTCCTCCCTCTTCTAAAATGCCGAGTTAGCAATCAGAAGCTCGGAAGCCCTAGCGAACTCAAACAGCGCAGAGCCTCCTCCGTTTCTAACCCCAAGGCCAAAGCCACCGTGCACCTCACCATAACCGCTAGCATGTGCTCCAATATGACCATTAAAGTCCCCTCCAATGACCAACTTCTCCGATTGGGAAATACTACGCACCAACTCATCCAAGTCATCCCAAAAATGCCTCTTGATCTCCTCATCCAAGCCCTCATGCGGTGCATAGGCGCTGATGACATTGAGGACGCATCCCCCGGTAACCAACTTGATAGATATCAACCTATCGTTCACTCGCCTAACCTCCACCACGGACTCCCTAAGGTCCTTATCCACCAGGATGCCCACTCCATTCTTACCCCTCACGACTCCAGATTACCACAACTTAAACCCGTCAGCATCCCGCGCCTTTGTCCCTTTCCATCTAGTCTCCTGGACATGCTATGTTGACCCTCTTCTTCTGAAGAGTCTTCGCCAACTCAATGGACTTACCCGTCAGGGTGCCTATGTTCTACGACCCGATCCTTAACCTATGTGTGTCTGCTACCCTCTTCCCACCGTTACCTCCCGCCCTACCCGCGGAACCGCTCCCTGCCCCCTACCCACCCCTACCACTGCCACTGCCCCCGCCCCCACCCCCCGAGGACATGACCTTGCACTTACATCCCCCGCTGCGGCCACTATCCCACCAACCGACTATGGAGAATAATGACACACCCACGCACAAAATGGAGATACGACAATGATGCACTAGATAGGAACAGAGTAAACCTCACAAGAAATGCTAGCAAGAGTATGAAAAGGTGTGCAGGTTAAACGAGAGGCGGGAGGTACCAACTCCCGGTGAAAAGAAAACCTGGATGTAGGCTTTGGTGCGCCTCGTTCACCCTTGTCGGGGTTGTTCCTTATGTTTTCCCACGCACGTTCTGCTCGCCGCTAATAGCCACAATCCTTAACCTGAAAAGATGCGCAAAATACCACAAAGACAGACAAAAAAGGGGGGGATTGTCACCGCTACAACTGGTGAGGCCCCACCCGTTAGACAATAAAATGTCTAATGCAAATTTAGAAGAGGTAATTACAAGAAATGGAGATAGCAAAATCTTAAGAAAGCAATTATAACATCTGAAACCAAAACCAAATAATAAAATAGATAATAACAATCAATCAAATGTCTATAACTTATTTGAACTACAGTAGGTAAGGAACAGAAAATTAATTCAATATGAAATTTTTCTGTCAATAAAAGCCGGTTGCTTTCATGTATGCGAAATATCTACCTGAAAATTGCAAATATATACCTAAAGTGTAAAAAAAATGTAAAAAATTAAAGGAGGCGAAGACAGATTGGAAAAAAATGGAAAAGCAGAAGAGAAAAATAGAGGAGAGTGTTCGGATAGGGTCGGACAAGCAGAAGGAAGATGTGGCGGTGCCGGTGGGTCGCTGGACGCCGGCCTAGTTGCTGCTAGTGCTTAAAGAAAGAGGAAGAAAGGAGAAAGAAAGGAGAGAGAGGAGTCATGAAGAGAGAGGAGAGAGAAAGGAGACGGGTACTTACCTGGACGAGTGCCGGCGGTGCTGGTTTGCCGAAAGATTTGCCGGAGAAGAAGAAGACAGGGGATGTTACCGTTAAGATTTAAGAAATAAGCTCTCTTTAAAAGGGAGCTTATTTTGGAAAAGTCAATCGAAAGTCGACTATTTAGTTAGAGGGCTTGGATGTGAATTCCAATGTTTTGGTTAGCTTCGGGGGATGACTTGTGACTTAGGAGTGCTATCAGAATTGAATTTGGAGGTCCGGTATAGAATTAGGCTTGAATTGGCGAAGTTAAAATTTTTGCGAATTCTGGTTGGTATGTGAGATTTTTCCGGGGGTCGGAATGGAATTCCGAGAGTTACAGTAGCTCCGTTAGGTGATTTTCGATGTGTGGCTCAAAATTTCAGGTCATTTGGTATGTTTTGGTCGGGTTTTTGATAGAATGTGAGTTTCGAAATAATTTGATAATCTTAGGCCTTAATTTGATGATTTTGATGTTAGAGGTAATGTTTTGATGGTTCGATCAAGTTTGAATAAGGTAATAGATCATATAAGTACTTTTGGTTGAGGTCCCGGGGGCCTCGGGGTAAATTCGGATAGCTAACGGAGAGTTTCGAGGAGTTGAGGAGTTGCAGATTTTTCATAGGAGTTGAAGGCCAATTTTGGCCTTCGCATTTGCGAAGCATAGGCCGCGTTCGCATAAGTCTTAGGCTGTTGGTCTTTGCGTTAGTGTTTGGGACCCCGCATTCGCGTAGTAGAAGTTTAGGGCCCCTGGTCATTGCTTTTCGATTTCACGAACATGGGTACACGTTCGCGTAGTTGGGCCAGGCAGAGCATCGCGTTCACGTGATGGGATCCATATTCACGTAGAGTAAAAGTGGCCCAGTGATATTTGGCCATCGCATTCACGAAGAAGGATTCGTCAGCTGGGCAGAAGGGTTTTAATAACATTTCATCCGCGACCAATTTATCATTTCCTCCATTTTTGAACCACCTCAAGAGCTTTTTGGTAGAAATTGAATAGGGTTTTTATTGGAACCGATTAGAGGTAAGTCTCGTGACCTAGAAATGCTATTTTATTGAAGAATCAACCTTTAATTCTTGGAAACTTGGGTGAAAATTTGAAGAACTGGGCTTGGGTTTTTGAATGAGAAATTCGGATTTGATGGAGCATTTGGATTCCGATTTTGATGAATTATATATGTACAGACTCAATACGAGACGTGGAATCCGATGATGAGAATTTCGTAATTTTTTTAGAAGAAGGGCACGAGGCTTGGTTTTTGCCAACTTCGTGATTTTTTGTGTATTTTCAGTTCTTCAATTGGGTTATGTTCCATTACCTTGTTATAACATGTTCCTTGTGGTATTGATCAGATTCGGCACGCGAGGCGGTTGATTCGGGAGGAAAAGGCTTAGCGGACTAGTCTTGTGGCCGGTTTGAGGTGAGTAATAGATGTAGATGATGACATGAGGGTTTGAAACCCCGGTATATCACACTGTGACGCTATTTTAAAGTGAGACACGTACTCTACTGTGAGTGCGGGGTCATTTGTGAGTGGGGACTATGGCTTAGTCCGACCCGAGTGATGTTCATACTGTGTTATTGACTAGAAATAGATTGGTAAACATATTACTTAGATTGTTATGATTATATTTGGGCCGTGTGCCGATTATTTTGATCCCTTAGTAATTATTATCATTGTTCCCATGATGCTTAGAATGTTTTCATGATATAGTCCTGAGTTAAGCACTGTCTCGAAATGATTAGTAAATCTAATGTATTAAACACTCAATCTATAATTCCTAATAATTGGAACTGAAAATGATAAACTTGACTCTGCGCGTGTGGCTTACATGCATATATCTGGACTAAGTGTGGATTGGGTTGCACGTCGCAGCGAATGCAACAATGATATTGTGCTTGGGCTGTTGGAGCCCCTCCGGAGTCTGAACACCCACAATGAGCGCAGGTACCCAAATAGATCGGGTTTTGTGCCACATCGGTCATATGCATTGCATTGCATTCATGCATCGATATCTATCTATTTTACCAGTCATTGCTTGTTGTTGTTCCACAGTTAAATATGCTGAATAATTTATAATAGCTTTGCATTGTAATATTCGGGATTTCTTACTTTCAGCCATTATATATGTTTATTACGACTGAGTTGGAAGTACCCACTTTACTCCGTGCACCATGTGTGCAGATTCAGGTGTTCCGGGAGCTTAGTCGAGTTATCTTACTGCTTCTTAGAGTCTTCGGAATTCCCGAGGTAGCCGCCCGGCATCCGCAGGACCCGACGTCTCCCCCTTACTCAATTATGTTTCCGCATCCTAGATTTATGTATTTGAGGATTCATTACTCTGTTATATTAGAGGCTCTAGACTCGTGACCCCAGGCTTTTGGAGTTATATTGTTGTTATCATGACTTTCAATATTGTTTCTATCGATCAACTGAATCATTAAGTCTTGTTATCCGTTATAAATACTTAATTAACTTGTAATGAGTTTTCATACTCGGGCTGAGAGTGTTCAATGATTGGACTTGCCTAGCAATTGTGTTGGACGCCATCACGACCGGGGTTGGGGTTGAGACATTTATTCTTGATGTTAAGCGCCAAAAGTCTTCTTCTAGTCGTAATAAATGATTAAATTCAGCAGTTAAGTCTTTATCTAGTAATTGTAGAAAAGGACTGATCGTATATTTGGGTGAAGATTGTATACCACTTAAACATGCTAGGATTATTTTTTGCTTCTTAAAAATATTACCAAATGTAAGCCTATTCCATTCTTGTACTTCTTCAGTAAAATTGTCTGTAGAACTTAGATGGTTTTGATTTAGACTCCAGTTATTATGAATAAGATATATAAAGGAAGGATGAGTAGTCCAAATTATTTCAAAACCGAATATACGTTGATGTCTAAAAATAGGTTTTAAATTTTGTAAAAGCGGGCAATGGTCAGAAAGAGTACGAGGGAGATGTTGAACATTTGTCTCCGGAAATAGTGATGCCAGTCATAATTTGCAATAATTCTATCTAGTCGATCATGAATTCTATTAGCTATTGTCTCACATCCTTATTCGCCTACCGCACCCCCCGAAGGATGTAGTAAAGGGAGTTTTTCCAATAAAAGAACAATCAAAACGGGATTTGATTTTCAAGAAATGGAGTCGCTACTAAAGAGATTTTTGGTGTCCCAAGGCACCTATTTGAATCCCGAATCGAGGAAAAAAATGACTCCGTATTACAGTCTACGAACCAGAAATCCGGATAAGAAATTATGTTAACCCGGGAGAAGGTGTTAGGCATTCCCGAGTTCCGTGATTCTATTACGATCGCTTAAATGTTATATTCGGCTTAATTATTTGATTTTAGTACAGGTTCAAACCAATGTTTCTTTTATAAGTAATCCGCTTTTATCTTTATTTTAATAAGAATTGCAACGTCGTCAAAATGTGTTTCGAACCGTGTCGCACCAGTGCACCCGTGACTTCCAACCCATTTTGACTCCGTTAAGACTTGGATTTGTGTGACATAAATGTACACCCGAATTTAAGAATGTAATTTTATTAAAGTTGTGCTTAAAGAGTCTAGCGTATTATTATTTGGGGAATGCCATAAAATTCGCTAAACGGTCTTCCCGAATTCTGAGTATTTTTATATAGCAATTATTAAGGGCCCCGCAGTTTGTGTGTTTTATTTGGTGAGGCTCGTCTCATTTTATTTTGAAAGGGCTAGCCTAAAGAAACTATGATTTTCTATTTTTATTTTTGTCTATAAGAATAAAGAAAAGGATCTTAATTGGTTATTATTATTGGCCTGATATAAATCGAGCGACGATTTTGAACTAAAAACAAAATTAGGCTCAAAGATTAGCCCAACGAGTAAGAACTGTCGTCCAACCCACAACAAGAATTAGTCAAAAGCAGGCTTTAGCCCAGGTCCTAATGAGAAAAGGGGATCAGAAATGATCCTGGACCATGAGGCAATCAAATGGATGCATCATGGGCTTTTCAGCCCAAATCATTAAATCAAACCAAACTTTAATTCAACAAAAAAAAGGTATTTACTAGATTTGTTTCACGTTATTCACGAAATTTCAACACTTTATATCATGGCCAAACGATGATCACCTATTTAGATTAAAACCTTGTTCATTCGCATTCCAACTTTAGGGATTTGTTGATATTACCATTTTTAACTACAATTGACTTCTTAGATGTTAATAAATGCAACCAGCAAACTTACATCACTATTTGATAACACAGGTAAACTAATCATTTTTTAACTAACTCCTGCTAACACTACTAAATTGATGTTACTTTACATATTAAGTACTGGAAATTTAATTGCACTGCATAAAGACTACTAATTTGGAGGAAATAGTCTTAGATCTACATTTTTATAACCCAGTACGGTCCCAGCGAATCAAACAGTCCAGATAGTCTAAAGCTTAACTATATTAACTGACTATATCCAATATTTATTTAACTACACAAGTATATAACATTTCAGCAGGCAAGCTTCAGGATCCATGGAATAAGCAATTTTATTCCAGTTTCGAGCCCAAAGTTACAATAAACTGAATGTGTACCTGGGGATTGAATTATAACAAGATAAAGGAGAGGACAGCAGCAGGTAACAACAGTAGCACAATAAAAAATAGCAACAACATTAACCACAGCAACAGCAACAAAACACACCCAAAAGTTCCGGAACTATTAAACCAAACAGGATTGATATATCAACTCCAACACAGCAACTAATTACCGAAAAAAAGCTTGAAAACGAGCACGATAAACTTTCTGAAACTTCAAACAAATCAAAACTCAATGGAACTATAGGTTTTTCTTAAGACCAGTCTATCACTCTCACAGTGATTTTTAAACTCTAAAAACTAATAATCTCTGTCTATTATATGTTTTTTTCCCTTTGTTTTTTATCTTCAGAGTCCACTCTCAGTGTATTCTTTTGTGTGTTCATCCGTGTGTGTAGCAGAATCCCATATATATTCGTTAGTACTCCCTCTTTTGCTAGTGTCCTTTTTACCCTTTCTTAATTATGTTTCCCCTTTTTTTAGGTTGTGTTTTAACCCTTTTTTATTACCCTCCCACCCCACGTGTTTTACTTTTCAACTCTTAATAGTCTTTTAACCAAGGTGAATCCAATAATAATCCCACTTTTCCGCTGTATATTTTATATTACCTACTGTTTCTGAATTCCAATTAGGCAAAAGCACTCAGCCACCCACCAGTCCCCCTTTTTATTTTTTAATTCAACATACTGACTACCCCTCAAATTATCTTGCTGAATCAAGAGATGCGTCAAGTTGACCCAAAGACAATCGAACAGTGGCTCTCAAAACCTCGGACTGACGCCTCCCTGAACCTCAAATGGTTATGGTAGATCCTGGAGTCCAATTGACTCAAATTGAAAGGGTCCCAAGGACCAATTCCAGTCCAACACGTTCATTTAATCGACATCTTATTAACCATTTTAACTAATTCGAGTGAGAAGCAAACACAAAAGGCAAAAATAAAAGCTAGCCATTAATTTTCTTCTAAGCTAAATACAAAATTGGAGTCAAACTAAATTGATCATATTAACAAAGGTCCAGTTCAAGCTAATTAATCAGAAAGGGTCATAAAAACTGGAGGAAACAAAGGCAATGGGAACACTTTTGCAAAGAAAGTTTGAAAAGTCCAGCAAGACTAAACAAATACTAATATGACCGGCTTATTAGCAATCTAACAACAATTAGCACAAAATAGAGCAGGAAACAGAAGGTATTGGCTGGGATTTAAAAAGAAGAAACTAGAGAAATGGGAATAAATACGCATACACGCACAGAACAAATATAAACACAAGAACAAATAATGGAAAGACCTGGGTTCTGGAGTTGAACCTTCACTAATTTCAAATCAGCTAATAATTTAGCTTAAAGAGATGGAGAAGAAAAGAAAGGGAGTAGAAGGTGAAACATATAAATGGACATAAAAATAAGAATGAAAGAAGACTTACTTAGTTAACTCGAAACAATCTGGACATCCTTTTTAAATATAAAACCAATGTTAACCATTTGTTCTTGGTAAAGAACAAACGTACAACATCATGTTTATGCTAAATCTCTCGTAAAAACTCAGAAAACTCCAAAGTCTAGGTCTTGTGTGTGATAGATTCGATGGTAAGACGATTTGGGACTTAGGGCTTCACCCTTAGATTTAATATTCGAATATATGTATAGGTATTCGAGGAAAATGGGTTATGGATCAGTGAAGAGGATGCGATAAGGGTTCTAGGGTGGTAAGATGAAGGTGAAGGTCACTAAGGTTTTAGTGAGGAAGATGATAGATGAGGTGGGGGAGGGTTCTAAGAGGGGAAGGGTGAGATGTGTTTTGGGAATATATAGTAGGGGTAGGAATTAATAGTGCCCGTTGGATCAATTAAGATCAACGGCCTGGATCTCTCACTTGAGAGGAACGTCATCATTTAAACATCTCTAAGACCGGGTTGGTCTCTGCTAGAATAGGTTGGGCCTGGACACGGGTTAAGGAGAACGATTTTGATAATTCGATCCGATAGGTTTAATGGCTTGGATTCGAGACACATGGAAGGACTTCGTTTGGTTGATGTTAAAGTTGAATCGGACCGTTTGATCAAGTGAGATCAATGGTTCAGATTCTCCATGACTAAATGACATCGTTTGGACGTCTGATGGGCGACAAATTGGGGCTGGGTTAGAGAGGTGTTTTAATTGGGCCTGTAAGGGGGTTGTCTTGGTTTGGGCCTGTGGAAACTTGGCCTGGTCCAAGTTTGCCATTTTATTTTTGTTCTTTTCCTTTTTAAAATCCTAAATTAAAAATAACTCCTAGATTAACTTATAAAATCAAAAATTTAACTCAAATACTAATTAACTCCTAATCCCACCCATTAAAAATAAATTACATAATTTGGACACTAAATGCTAAAAATGCAAAGTACATTATTTTATGATTTTACAACAACAACAACAACAACCCAGTATATTCCCACAAGGTGGGGTCTGGGGAGGGTAATATGTAGACAGGCCTTACCTCTACCCGAGAGGGCAGAGAGGCTGTTTCCAATCAACCCTCGGCGCAGGGAAAAGAAAGGCAAACAAAAACAAAAACAAAACCGCATTAGTTACTCCAGCATACATAAAGAACGAGCATACATCGCAAAAAAAAAATTATCTAAACATAAGATACATAAATACCATAAATAAGCAGGTATGCATGCAATGATATTGAAACAGCAACTACCAGAAATGACTACCACAAGAGAACACAAACTAATCATCTATGGGCGTCCCTACCACACCTCACCCACCCCGGGAAAGGAGTACGAAAAATCTAGAAGTCTCTATCCTACAACCCTGATACTAGACCTCCAGACTTTCCTATCAAGGGTCATGTCCTCGGAAATCCGCATCCTGGCCATGTCCTGTCTAATTACCTCTCCCCAGTATCTCTTAGGCCTCCCTCTGCTTCGCCTCACACCGACCACCGCTAGCCGCTCACAACTCCTCACCGGGGCATCGGGCTTCTCCTCCGCACATGCCCGAACCACCGAAGCCTCGCTTCTCGCATCTTCTCATCCACTGGGGCCACCCCCACCTTCTCCCGAATAACTTCATTCCTAATCTTATCTAACCCGGTGAGCCCGCACATCCACCTAAGCATCCTCATCTCCGCAACCATCATCCTCTGAACATGAGATTTCTTCACCGGCCAACACTCCGTCCCATACAGCATGGCAGGTCTAACCACAGCTCTATAAAACTTCCCCTTGAGTTTTTGTGGCACTTTCTTATCACACAAGACTCCAGAAGCAAGCCTCCACTTCGACCATCCCGCCGCTATACGGTGAGTGACATCCCCGTCTATCTCCCCGTCACCCTGGATCACCGATCCGAGGTATCTAAAACTATCCTTCTTGGCTATGGCCTGAGATCCAATCATCACGCTCCCTCCCACTTCGCTCGGCTTAGTGCTAAACTTGCACTCCAGATATTCTGTCTTCGACCTGCTTAGTTTGAACCCCTTAGACTCGAGAGTCTGTCTCCATACCTCTAACCTTTCGTTAACACCGACCCTCGTCTCGTCAACCAGGACTATGTCATCAGCAAATAGCATACACCAAGGTACATCCCCTTGAATATGGCGCGTCAAAGCATCAATTACCAAGGCAAACAAGAGGGGGCTAAGCGCAGATCCTTGATGGAGCCCCATAACCACCGGGAAATGGTCTGAGTCGCCACCCACTGTCCTGACCCTAGACTTAGCTCCATCGTACATGTCCTTGATTGCTCTGATGTAGGCTTCCGGCACGCTCTTGGCCTCCAAGCACCTCCATAGTACCTCCCTAGGGACCTTGTCGTACGCCTTCTCCAAGTCGATAAACACCATGTGCAGGTCCTTCTTCATATCCCTGAACTATTCCACCAATCTCCTGACAAGGTGGATAGCTTCTGTAGTGGACCGACCCGGCATGAAACCGAACCGGTTCACGGAAATAGATGTCGACTCCCTCACCCTGGCCTCGATCACCCGCTCCCAGACCTTCATGGTGTGGCTTATTAATTTGATGCCCCTATAGTTGTTGCAACACTGGATATCCCCTTTGTTCTTATACAAGGGCACCATTGTACTCCACCTCCACTCCTCCGGCATCCTTTTGGACTTGAAGATCGCATTGAACAACCTAGTGAGCCACTCCACTCCCGGCTTACCCATGTATTTCCAGAACTCCACCGGGATTTCGTCTGGCCCGGTCGCTCGACCTCTACTCATCTTACGCAAAGCCCCAACTACCTCTTCCACCCTAATGCGCCTGCGGTACCCTAAGTCTCTATGACGCTCTGAATGCCCCAGCTCCCCTAGTTCTATGATTTGGTCCCCCTCCTCGTTTAGAAGGTCTCGGAAATACGCCTGCCATCTCTGTTTGACTTGAGACTCCCCCATCAAGACTCTACCATCCTCATCCTTGATGCACCTAACCTGGTCCAGGTCCCGCGCCTTCCTTTCCCTTACTTTGGCTAACCGGAATAACTTCTTGTCCCCGCCTTTCTCCCCCAATTCTTCGTACATGCGGCCAAAAGCCGCATTTTTAGCCTCCGTGACCGCCAATTTTGCTTCCTTCCTTGCCACCCTATAGCTCTCTCTGTTCACCCGCCTTTCCTCCTCGCTTGTGCTCCCTGCCAACTTCGCAAAAGCAGCTTTCTTCACCTCTACTTTTCCTCGCACTACGTCATTCCACCACCAGTCGCCCTGATGTCTGCCTAGATAGCCTTTGGTTACCCCAAGCACATCCCGCGCCGCCTCCCTAACCAGATTCGCCGTCTCTGACCACATTGCGTCTACTACCCCAGAACTTCTCCAAGCTCCGCCCTCGACTAACCTCCTCTCCAACTCCTAAGCTTTCTCTTTAGTCAGAGCACCCCATCTAATTCGCGGTTGGCCCCGAGCACCCACCTGCTTCTTCTTCACCCAGATTTCGACATCCATCACTAGGAGTCTATGAAGGGTTGAAAGGGATTCTCCCGGAATAACCTTGCGGTCCCTGCACAGACCTCTATCGCTCTTTCTAAGAAGGAGGTAGTCGATCTGGGTCCTTGCCGTCGAACTTTGGAAGGTGACCAAATGCTCCTCCCTCTTCTAAAATAAACTTATGATTTTCATTTTTAAAATAAACTTAATTACTTCAAATTGCGGAATTAAATCCTAAAATGCGAAATGTAATATATTTTATATTTTTATCAATTTATCAAATAAACATGCACAGACAAAGGCGAACAATAAAAGAAAAATACCACAAAAATCACAACAATTGCAAACAAATAAAAACTATTTTATTTTTAAAATTTTGGGAGTAATTCTCATATAGGGTAAAAATCACGTGCCCACAGCTGCCCCTCCTTGTCCGAAAATATGAAGAGTTTTCATGCAAAGATAAAGTGAGCGACTACGAGTGATTTTTGCCATTTTGAGTACTCCGTGTGAAATATTTTTGAAAGATTTGACCGAACCTTTGCTTCAAAAGGTCTTCTACATATCCCTGGCTAAAAGGGAATCGGGTTAATGTAGTTCGGAAAGTTTTGCTAGCTGAGACTACCGTGGAACAGTGATTTTGCAGTTACTGTCTGCTGCTGCTACTACTTACCGACCTCCTTATTTCACCAAGCTGAAACGAAAAATAAAAAGTTAGACTAAACTAGTCTATGAATTACAAAATCTTATCTAGATTTTCAGGCTTGCTCTTGTCTCCTTGCTTTCTTGTTGGTTTGCTTCCTCTGATGTTTCTTCATTTCTGTCTTGACTCATCAGCCTTTCTTGATTGCCGAACTTTAACTGCATATTTCCTTATTCAAACTATTTTCCTTTCGATGCTTGTTGCCTCCCTTCTAATTGCTTAACTTGAATTTATGTTGGGGATTTTTGTTGTAACCTTTCGCTCTCCTGGCGGGTTACTAACTTCAAGACTTGAAATGTATTCCTCCGTTATACGGGTGGGCTCCCGACTTCAATCTTCAACTTGAAATGTATTCCTCTGTTATACAGGCGGGCTCCCGACATCAATATTCAACTCAAAATGTATTCCTCTATTACGTGGGCGGGCTCCCGACTTCAATCTTCAACTTGAAATTTATTCCTCTATTATACGGGCGGGCTCCCGACTTCAATCTTCAACTTAAAATGTATTCCTCTGTTATACGGGTTGTCTCCCGACTTCATTCTTCAACTTAAAATTTATTCCTCTGTTATACGGGCAGGCTTCCGACTTCGATTTTCAATGTAAAATATATTCCTCTATTATACGGGCGGGCTCCCGACTTCAATCTTCAAATTAAAACGTATTTCTCTATTATACGAGCGGGCTCCCGACTTCAATATTCTACTCAAAATGTATTCCTCTATTATATGGGTGGGCTCTCGACTACAATTTTCAACTCAAAATGTATTCCTCTATTATACGGGCGGGCTCCCGACTTCAACCTTCAACTTAAAATGTATTTCTCTATTATATGGGCGGGCTCACGACTTCAACTTCAACTCGAAATGTATTCCTCTATTATATGGGCGGGCTCCCGTCTTCAAACTTCAACTTAAAATGCATTCCTCTATTATACGGGCGGGTTCCCGACTTCATTCTTCAACTTAAAATGTATTACTCTATTATACGTGCGGGCTCCCGACATCAATTTTCAACTTAAAGTATATTCCTCTGTTATACGGGTGAGCTCCCGACTTCAATTTCCGACTTAAAATATATTCCTCTATTATACGAGCGAGCTCCCGACTTCAGTTTTCAACTCAAAATGTATTCCTCCGTTATACGGGCATGCTCCCGACTTTAATTTTCAACTTAAACTTATTCCTCTCTTATACGGGCGGGCTCCCGACTTCAATCTTCAACTTAAAACGTATTCCTCTGTTATACGGGCGGGATCCCAACTTTAATCTTCAACTTAAATGTATTCCTATGTTATACTGGCGGGCTCCTGACTTAAAATGTAATCCTCTTTTATACAGGCGGGCTCCTGGCTTCAATCTTCAGCTTAAAATGTATTCCTCAATTATACAGGCGGGCTCCCGACTTTATTCTTCAACTTAAAATGTATTTCTCTGTTATATAGGTGGACTCCCGACTTCAATTTTCAACATAAAATATATTCATTTGTTATACAGGAGGGCTCCGACTTCAATCGTCAACATAAAATGTATTCCTCTATTATACGAGCGGGCTCCCTACATTAATTTTCAACTCAAAATGTATTCCTCTTTTACAGGCGGGCTCCCTACTTCAACCTTCAACTTAAAATGTATTCCTCTGTTATATTGGCGGGCTCCCGATTCATTCATCAACTTAAAATGTATTACTCTATTATATGGGCGGCCTCCCGACTTCAATTTTCAACTTAAAATATATTCCTCTATTATACGGGCGGGATCTCAAATTCAATCTTCAACTTAAAATGTATTCCCCTGTTCTACGGGCGGGCTCCTGACTTTAATTTTCAACTCAAAATGTATTCCTCTATTATACGGGCAGACTCCCGACTTCAATCTCCAACTTAAAATATATTCCTCTGTTATACTGGCGGGCTCCCGGCTTTAATCTTCAACTTAAATGTATTCCTCTGTTTTACGGGCGGGCTCCAGACCTAAATTTTCAACTTAAAATGTATTCCTCTGTTATATAGGCGGGCTCCTGACTTCAATCTTCAACTTAAAATGTATTCCTCTTTTATACGGGCGAGCTCCCAAATTTAATCTTCAACTTAAAATGTATTCCTCTGTTATACGGGCGGGCTCCCGACATTAATTTTCAACTTAAAATATATTCCTCTATCATATGGGTGGGCTCCCGACTTCAATCTTCAAATTAAAATGTATTCCTTTGTTATACGGGAGGGCTCCCGACTTTAGTTTTCAACTTAAAATGTATTCCTATGTTATATGGGCGGGCTCCCGACTTCAACCTTCAACTTAAAATGTATTCCTCTATTATATGGGCGGGCTCCCGACTTCAACTTCAACTTGAAATGTATTCCTCTGTTATACGGGCGGGCTCCCAACTTCAAACTTGAACTTAATATGTATTCCTCTGTAATACGGGCGGGCTCCTGACATTATTTTTCATCTTAAAATGTATTCCTCTGTTATACGGGCGGGCTCCCAACTTCAACCTTCAACTTGAAATGTATTGTCCGCTGGGGATACAACTTCCTTCCTTAAAACTTATTATTTTCCTCCTTTCAGCACTGTTGGGGATAACATTGGTTCAAAGACCACTTCCCTTAAGACTTGTGTCATTTTTTTTTTCCAAAACCACTTTACTTAAGGCTGGTGTTTTCTTTGTTCTTCTCCAAATGGATACCTGACTTCTAGATAATTTTCAAAATAGAAGGAAAATTTTCTGCCCCTGCTTGACAATATTTCTTGTGGCATGCCTTTTCACCATCAATGATGTTTCCTTATCTACTTCAAATTAAAGAAAATTTGTTAGTTTAAAATGTGGTGAGTGGTTATGCCACTCCTGCTGGGGATGGTTTTTCCTTTTCTCATTTTCTCCTTTCCTACTCTACGTTCCAGTACGCTATCAAAACTTGATGGGGATGATGTTATTTGCTGGGGATGATATTCCTTCTAGGGATGATATTCCGCTTGCTCTTACAACGATTTAGCCGATAACCTTCGACCTTCTTGATGATTCCTTTTCCACCAACTTCTCAACTATTGTTTTATCAGCTTCGCTCTATATTTTCCCTGAAATCCTAGACCAATCCATTATTTTGGTCTTGCAATAAACATATTTTTTCTTCCATTATATTATCTTGGGACTGTCCTATCCACATTTTTGTTTTGCACTATTCTTGGAAATTGGTAGTGAAAATCCTTCTAAAAAAACAAACTAGTTATTGAAAAATAACAAACACAAGAAATGAAAATGATGAAAAGAGCTTATCTGGATTGTGCATCCGATCCCAATGATCATGTCCTGCATTGCGGATTCAACAACCTAGTCTATTTATATGAATCAATCTTTCTGCTGGCCTTACTTTGCATTTTAAAGGCCCCGTAACACAACTCTTTTGCCGAACCAACTACTTGTTGTTTAGATAGAAGAACAAATTGCCTCCATCATTCCATTCTCGAATAAATGCCAAGTACAAACAAACAAACAGAAAAACAACAATTACAATCAAAGAAATCATACATAATATCTCTTGACTGCATCAGAATTGATAGCCATGTCGATATATCTTCCTTCGACATCTGTCAAGCATAAAGTGCCATTGGATAGCACTCTGGTCACAATAAACGGTCCTTGCCAATTCGGGGCGAACTTGTCCTTTGCTTCGGCCTGATGTGGAAGGATTGGTTTTCAACACTTGTTGCCCCACTTCAAACTTCATGGGACGCACCTTCTTATTATATGATCTTGCCATCCTCTTTTGATATAACTGGCCATAACACATTGCTGCCAATCTTTTTTCATCAATCAAGCTCAATTTGCTCCAATCATGCTTTATCCCACTCATTGTTATCAATCTCAACCTTAGCAACAATTCGGAGAGACGAAGTATCAATTTCTGCCGGTATCACTACTTCAGTTCTGTATACTAATAAATAAGGAGTTGCAATAATTAAAGTACGAACAGTAGTGCGATAACCCAAAAATGCAAATGGTAACTTTTCATGTCATTGTCTGGACCCTTCTACCATTTACCCCAATATCTTCTTTATAGTCTTGTTGGTTGCCTCAGGCGCTCCATTCGCTTTGGGACGATATGGGGTGGAATTACGGTGTGTAATCTTAAACTATTGACATACTTATTTCATCAAATTGCTATTAAGATGTCACGACCCCAAACCCCGGTCGTGATGGCGCCCAACACATTGCTAGGCAAGCCCGACCATCTTATCCAATTAAACCAGCCAAGTATAATTAATACTGATTAATCGGCGTGATTAGCTTGTTTTCATAACAAATCAAGAAGTGTAGAACTGAAATACAAGAACACAGCCCCAACCAAATCGTGGTGTCACAAGTCCGAGCCTCTACAAATGAGATCTACTACAAAATCAAGTCTAACCAGAATGGAGACAACAAAATGATAAAAAGAAAGAGGTCAGGTACTGCGGACGTCGGCAGCTACCTCGAAGTCTCCACAGAATGGGGATAATAAAGCAGTTGCGATAGCTCAACCGCCCTCCTGAACCTGTATATCTGCACAAAAAGTGCAGGGGAGTGGGGTGAGTATATTTCAACTCAGTGAGTAACAATAATAAACAATAACCGAAAATAAGAACTCCTGTACTATCACTAAACAGTTCTAAGGCGACCCCTACAGGTTAGTCATCACTATAATGAGTACTCCGATCTCCAGTCCACATCTATCTCATCTAGGTCCCACACTGACCACATCCTCGCTCGTACCACTACGGTATACGACCATCTCAATATATGGAGACATATACATCTGTCTATAACATATAAATATTTCAGTATATATATGAATATGAATTAAGTATAATGCTGCGGCGTGCAGCCCGCTCCAATACATATACCGTTGCGGCGCGCGGCCCGCTCCATTTAACGTCGACGGCTCTCACTGGGGGTGTATACAGACTTCGGAGGGGCTCCCTAGGCCCAAGCACTATAATACCTGCGGCGTGCAGCACGATCCACACAAATATTACTGCGGCGTGCGGTCCGATCCAATATATATATGTATATATCTCTATACCGCCGCGCGTGCGGCCCGATCCCATAATATACACCGGTGCTCACCGAGAATGTGTGCGGACTCGCACTCCGAAGGGGCTCCTACATCCCAGCGCAAATATATCTGCGGCGTGCGGTCCGTCCCGCATGTATATTACATGTATATTACTGCGACGTGCGGTCCGATCCAATATATATACTGCTGCGGCGTGCGGCCCGTCCCACATGTATATTACATGTATATCACATGTATATTACTGCGGCGTGCAGTACGATCCAACATATATACTGCTGCGGCGTGCAGCCCGATCCAAGGTATATATATACTACCTCATAATGGGTCCTCGACCCTATCCCAGTCAATATATACTTGGCCTCTCAGGCCCAATATAATATATCACAGTGGGTCCTTGACCCTGTCTCAGTCAATATAGACTTGGCCTTTCAGGCCCAATATAACATCTCATAGTGGGTCCTTGACCCTGTCTCAGTCAATATAGACTTGGCCTTTCAGGCCCAATATAACATCTCATAGTGGGTCTTTGACCCTGTCTCATCTCAATCGGTATAGACTTGGCCTTTCAGGCCCGCTCAACTAGAACAGGGAATTCCACCCTAGATAATCTCTCTCAATGTACACATCTAGTACATGCTCATATTATGCTATACAGCTAGAGCTATGGCTGAGTGTATGTTTCCAACACGATATAAGGGTCACCTAGCTCTATAGGTTCCCTAATGCTCTACGGATCGGCACAAGGCCCCAAACATGGCTATCAACCCAATTGCATAGTTATAAACTTATTATCAGTCATAACACACAGTATACTATTAGTCGGGAAGGACTAAGTCCGAACCCCCAATCACAATGTCACCACGCCCGTCATAGAACGCGTGTTTCATCTCAATATAGCACTGTGAAGTGCTAGTACGGGGTTTCAAACCCTCAGTACATTATTTACTACTACCACTCACCTCGAACCGGTAGAAGCTTCATGCTCGCGACGCCTTAGCTCCTCGAACCGGCATCCACGCACGTCAAACTAGCCAAAATCAGTACAAATATATCAAAATAGGCTAATGGAACATAACCCAATCGAAAGAACTCGAAAAATATCAAAAATCACGAAATTGACAAAACCCGAGCCCCGGGCCCACATCTCGAAAAATTCTGAAATTCACATTTTCGGAATCCTCATCTCGCCACGAGTCCGTACATACCAAGAACTCCCAATTCGGACCACAAATGGTCCTTCAAATCCTAAATTTAAGGTTTTTGCTCCAAGCCCTATTTTCTTGATTTTTAGCTATAGATTCATGAATTCCATGGATGATTCTTGTATAAAAACATGTATTTAACTCATAAAACTTACCTCCAACGATTCCCCGTCGAAATCCCTTCAATTCCCGTCCAAAAGCTCTCAAGAACGGCCAAAAATGGTGGAAAAATGGGTTGTTTTCGCGATTGAAATGTTTTTAACATTCTGTCCGGTACTGAAGCTAACAATATGCGATCGCATCAGAGCATTGCGATCGCATAGAACAAACTCTCCGGGCACTGTAGCTAACACTATGCGATTGCATAGAACAAAATCCTGGGTATTGTAGCTAACACTATGCGATCGCATCAGGGCATTGCGATCGCATAGAACAAAATCCTGGGTACTGTAGCTAACACTATGCGATCGCATCAGAGCATTGCGATCGCATAGAACAAAATTTCTCTGCAATTTTTCTGCTGCATTTTTCAACTCAAAAATTCCCGTTAGCCATCCGAAATCACCCCGAGGCCCCCGGGACCTCAATCAAAGCCACCAGTATATCACATTACCTCATTCAAACTTGCTCATAACATAAAAACACCATCCTAAACATCAAAATCACCAATTACACACTAATTCAAGCCTAAGTTTCTTCAAAATTTCCGAATTGCTCATTCAATCAAAAACCCGACCAAACGACGTCCGAATGACCTGAAAATTTGCAGGCATATCCAAAATCACCTAACGGAGCTACTGCAACTATCAAAATTCCATTCCGACTTCCCGATCAAAATCTCACCTACCGTTCGGATTTCGCCAAAATTCAACCTTAGCCAATTCAAGCCTAAAACTACACCGGACCTCCAAATTCAATTCCGATTGCTCTCCTAAGTCATAAATGATCCCCCGAAACTAGTCAAATCATCAGAATCTGATTCCGAGCACTCTAACTCAATAGTCAACTCTAGGTTGACTTTCCATATTCAAACTTCCTTCAAATATGCTATTTGCTTCATTTTCAATTCAATTCATTCCTAACTCATCCGATAGGTTCTAACACCGATATAAAAGCATAAGATATGTAAATGCAACATAACGGGGTGGTAATTCCCATAACGACGGGCCGGGTCGTTACATTCTCCCCAACTTAAACAAACGCTCGTCCTCGAGCGGACTCAGAGTTGTACTAGAAGCCACCCAATAGCCGAATGACCTTACCAAGCATATATCCGGGTGATCATACGTCACCCTATCTCACATAAGTCCGAAAACACCACATGGTCAAAATTTCACAGACCATCTGAACCATAAATCACATTGTACTTTCTGAAATCATATGCCAAATGCTAATCCCATGCCTATACTCAGGATACACACGATCCAACTGTAATAGTCCATACTCGCCACCTCGGTGAGATAATATGGTGTGTCAAACAACCCAATCACTCGGAACAATAATCCCCAATCACAACAATTTCCCACGATAACCAAATACCAACTGAAAAATCTTTTTCATTAGATAGAGTCTTATTCCAACACCTTCATATCCTGCCAACGGCAACCGCACACGCGATATATCGAACCCATCTCTCAGGTCAACCATTCATGAATCCATTTCCCTTTTAATTGATACTACAACAAAATTTGGAGCCAAATCTCGGTATTGCCTTTCTAGCTAGCTCAAATCACATATACTCACACTCATTATTGGCTTCGACGATCATTTCGATTATAACACACCGCATTGGTGATATGACACCTCAGCACCGGCCTAAGCCACGATGAGCACAACATGAGCTCCAATAGAAACATCTAAACATACTCAAATTATGACAACCGACTCCAACAACAGGGCTGTAATTCAATTCCTTTGTACCATCATAATATATAACCGAGATCCCATCTCACATCATAGGAATGGAGTGCACGACTCATTCTTGAAAGGTCATCACATCATGTGGCCTTGCCACGATTCGTGATTCTACCCCAACATTATTACTCATGAAACACCTCAAGCCACTAAGCTCTAAACGGTTAGCCACGCACAGATCTAGGTCTTGAACCCAAGCAATCAACCTCACCCGTGGTGATACGATAGATATACGCTATCAAATCCCGAAAAGACACAACCGATGTGCTATTCCCCGAGCGAAACCAATACGGACTATTCCTCGGAAGCCAGGAACTATTGTATACAAGGTAAGATATAGGAAACTATATTTTCCACATCACACTGTTGCGGCGCGCAACCCGTTCCAATAGCATACCTGTGGCGGCGTGCCACCCGATCCAGATACCATACATGTGGCGGCGTGCCACCCGATCCATGCATAAATCTAGCAAAAGGGAATGCACATCGACTCAAGTTACTCATTGCAACAAACATGTATATATAGCCTCGAGCTCGGTCACATGAAACTCATCCGACAAAGTCCCTCAATACCGGAACCGAATCAATGGTAGATACCTCTACACTGACATCCGCCACGAAGGCCCAACTTACAAAGCAATACCTACCAGCCGTCCGCTGGCCCTAGGGTACATCTACCCTGCTGGAGCACGATCTGATGCGCTCTGCCACGCAGTTGTGACATTTCTCTGATATAGTCCATATCACATTAGTCTAGACAACCTGACTTATGACAACCAGCCTGCAATCATATATCATTATTCAAATTCGTCATATCAAGTGACGAGATAGCCACTAGGGCTTCCAATTTCCGATAACCGCTACACTGTGCTGATACACACGATATACCACCGCTGCGTAGGCGGGTTACGAGAACTTCTAGTCTCCAACACATACATAACACAGGAATCACTATGCCTGATTCCGTACTTCACCGTGCGATTACATAACGCACCCCAAGCGTCCATTCATACCACGAAAGCCATTCATAAATTTCACTATGTCATCAAGGACTCAATTATTACAGTCGATCCAATAGGAGTATACCACCATACCGCTAGATATTATCGGTTTATTTTACCTGGCCCTTATGACCATAGACTCTGCCGAAATACTAGTATAGCAGTACCATTCTCCTAAATCACCAGGAAGATTGATTCTCAGATTATCTGCAGCTGCCCACGCTGCTTGAGGATTTTAATGACTCCTCATATAATATTAATTGATCTCAAAACCTTGAACATGCCGTTATCAACTTTCCATAACACATCGCATATACCATACCATAATAAGACAACAGGAAAAATTCATATCCCTTTCCCTACGCCGCAAACATCAGCGCACTCAACTAGTCAAGGACTTTCATGATCCCATATTGAGAAAACTCATTACACATTTCGAGCTTTACATACCAACAGGAAATACACTCATTTTCAAACCACAGTAAAACACATCACAAACCCTTTCTCCCAATTACATTGCATAAGTTAAATTGCCAGGACCGAGTCCATATACCCATACCGAGTTACACAACTGCCAATACTCAAAAGCTTTATTGCACAATATCTGCAAGACTCATTACTTCAAACATATACTAGGAATTAATCGTATTCCTTATCATACCATTTCGGTTTATTAACAAGTTGATCCATTTACCCAATTTCCTTTCTGATTCATCTTTAATTTCATATCAGTCTTTACTGTAGCACGACAATGCCTCAACCCTTTTTACCACACAAAACTCGTACACAAGACCACACGGTCTAAGTCTCACGGGCCGCTGAATACTCTCTCAAATGTTTCCTAGAAGTACCACATTCTACCACACTTTATTTTGAAGAACTTCCTGCGATTTTGAATTTGTTATCATTACTTCCCAATACTACATAGAATCCCATCATTCACATAATATAACACAAGCCTTGATCTTTTCTAACGAAACCGCCATCTTTAGCCACATACACAATCTTAAGGCACCTGACTGTTACAAGCAAAATCTTGAACACTGCAAAACCATTCTCGGGCATCATTCACCCTTATTCAGCTGTAATTCAACTGTCCTATTGAGTAGAACCACTCGCGTTTTGTTAGAACTCTGACATCGCAGAACATGATTACTTACAGGTACAATTCGCTATCTTTCTTTTCTATACACCGAACATTCCTTACCAACGGTAGTTCAAAACATCCTAGTATTTCTTCACATCTACGAAGCGCCATAACCTTGTCAGAATTTTCCCAACATACTTAAAGACACTGACCACATAGCACACAACCGTGCAATTAGTTATTTAATAGAAAACTCCCCAACTTGGCTCGGAGCCATACATCAAAGCACTTTTAGACACTCATAGCATTCTTACTCAATTGATGCTCCAATGTTACAGTGAGATTAAACTCGAGCTATTTACAAACTTTGCCGGAAACTTGAATTATCGGAAATCTTAACTCTTTTGCAATTCTCATATTCATTCACACGCAACAGCTAAGCCCATTCCTTAGGCCACAACATCTTTTCTAAGTCCCAATTTTTTCAAAAATTTCGGCAGAGTTTCCTTTGTAAATTGGCCTATCCACCTGCTAGAGAATCACCAAACCATTCTAACAATACACCCACAACTCAACAAGACGTCACAATGTATTTCAACAACATAAATCTCAATACTACATGAATTATATCATCAGCATTAGTACATGAACATGCGCTACACCTGCTCAAATCATAACACATATACCTTTCACCATGATACACCTAGTACAACCAATTTGGTTTTCCTGCATTTGGACTCATACTACCACATGTAAGGCACTTTATCTCCCATTATCAAACTTCCATTTGCACAATAAAGATCAATACCGATCGTATGAACTTCATAATACTGGCTCGCGAAATTAGTACCTTGGTGCTCAAGCCATAGACAAAGATCTGGCCTCAAGTCCTCCCGACTGGCCTAACATGAATTCACAGAGATTATATCTCGTCCCTCGATTGGGGAATCATAAGTCATCAAGGCAAGTTATCACTAAGCACTCGAGTGCGCACATCAACGTGTAGAAGGAATTTCAAGAATCATACCTCAAACTAAATCAAGTACATACGATAAGAATTTCAAGAATTTGAAGCTTTCCTAAAAGGTTTGCAGCCTCCCGAGGATAAGTACAGGCGTCCCCGTACCGATCCACGAGACTCTACCAACCGGCTCATGACTCGCGAGACCTGTTAACCTAGGCTCTGATACCAACTTGTCACGACCCCAAACCCCGGTCGTGATGGCGCCCAACACATTGCTAGGCAAGCCCGACCATCTTATCCAATTAAACCAGCCAAGTATAATTAATACCGATTAATCGGCGTGATTAGCTTGTTTTCATAACAAATCAAGAAGTGTAGAACTGAAATACAAGAACACAATCCCAACCAAATCGTGGTGTCACAACTCCGAGCCTCTACAAATGAGATCTACTACAAAATCAAGTCTAACCAGAATGGAGACAACAAAATGATAAAAAGAAAGAGGTCAGGTACTGCGGACGTTGGCAGCTACCTCGAAGTCTCCACAGAATGGGGATAATAAAGCAGTTGCGATAGCTCAACTGCCCTCCTGAACCTGTATATCTGCACAAAAAGTGCAGGGGAGTGGGGTGAGTATATTTCAACCCAGTGAGTAACAATAATAAACAATAACTGAAAATAAGAACTCATGTACTATCACTAAACAGTTCTAAGGCAACCCCCACAGCTTAGTCATCACTATAATGAGTACTCTGATCCCCAGTCCACATCTATCTCATCTAGGTCCCACACCGACCACATCCTCGCTCGTACCACTACGGTATACAGCCATCTCAATATATGGAGACATATACATCCGTCTATAACATATAAATATTTCAATATATATATGAATATGAATAAGTATAATGCGCGCGCGCGCAGCCCGCTCCAATACATATACCGTCGCGGCGCGGCGCCCGCTCCATTTAACGTCGACGGCGCTCACCGGGGGTGTATACGGACTTCGGAGGGGCTCCCTAGGCCCAAGCACTATAATACCGCGGCGTGCAACACGATCCACACAAATATTACTGCGGCGTGCGGTCCGATCCAATATATATATGTATATATCTCTATCATCGTCGCGCGCGTGCGCCCGATCCCATAATATACACCGGTGCTCACCGAGAATGTGTGCAGGACTCGGACTTCGAAGGGGCTCCTACAGCCCAAGCGCAATAATACGCGGCGTGCGGTCCGTCCCACATGTATATTACATGTATATTACGCGTGCGTGCGTCCGATCCAATATATATATACCGCTGCGCGCGTGCAGCCCGATCCAACATAGGTATATATATATATAATACCTCATAATGGGTCCTCGACTCTATCCCAACCAGTATATACTTGGCCTCTCGTGCCCAATATAATATATCACGATGGGTCCTTGACCTGTCTCGCTCAATATAGACTTGGCCTTTCGTGCCCAATATAATATATCACAGTGGGTCTTGACCTGTCTCGATCAATATAGACTTGGCCTTTCGTGCCCAATATAACATCTCATAGTGGGTCTTTGACCCTGTCTCGTGTCAATATAGACTTGGCCTTTCGGGCCCAATATAACATCTCATAGTGGGTCTTTGACCCTGTCTCATCTCAATCGGTATAGACTTGGCCTTTCAGGCCCGCTCAGCTAGAACAAGGAATTCCACCCTAGATAATCTCTCTCAATGTACACATCTAATACGGGCTCATATTATGCTATACAGCTAGAGCTACGAGTGTATGTTTCCAACACGATATAAGGGTCACCTAGCTCTATAGGTTCCCTAATGCTCTACGGATCGGCACAAGGCCCCAAACATGGCTATCAGCCCAATTGCACAGTTATAATCTCATTAACAGTCATACAACACAGTATTCTATTAGCTGGGAAGGACTAAGTCCGAACCCCCAATCACAATGTCACCACGCCCGTCATAGAACGCGTGTTTCATCTCAATATAGCACTGTGAAGTGCTAGTACGAGGTTTCAAACCCTCGGTACATTATTTACTACTACCACTCACCTCGAACCGGTAGAAGCTTCATGCTCGCGACGCCTTAGCTCCTCGAACCGGCATCCACGCACGTCAAACTAGCCAAAATCAGTACAAATATATCAAAATAGGCTAATGGAACATAACCCAATTGAAAGAACTCGAAAAATATCAAAAATCACGAAATTGACAAAACCCGAGCCCCGGGCCCACATCTCGAAAAATTCTGAAATTCACATTTTCGGAATCCTCATCTCGCCACGAGTCCGTACATACCAAGAACTCCCAATTCGGACCACAAATGGTCCTTCAAATCCTAAATTTAAGGTTTTTGCTCCAAGCCCTATTTTCTTGATTTTTAGCTATAGATTCATGAATTCCATGGATGATTCTTGTATAAAAACATGTATTTAACTCATAAAACTTACCTCCAACGATTCCCCGTCGAAATCCCTTCAATTCCCGTCCAAAAGCTCTCAAGAACGGCCAAAAATGGTGGAAAAATGGGTTGTTTTCGCGACTGAAATGTTTTTAACATTCTGTCCGGTACTGTAGCTAACACTATGCGATCGCATCAGAGCATTGCGATCGCATAGAACAAACTCTCCGAGCACTGTAGCTAACACTATGCGATTGCATAGAACAAAATCCTGGGTACTGTAGCTAACACTATGCGATCGCATCAGGGCATTGCGATCGCATAGAACAAACTCTCCGGGCACTGTAGCTAACACTATGCGATCGCCTCAGAGCATTGCGATCGCATAGAACAAAATTTCTCTGCAATTTTTCTGCTGCATTTTTCAACTCAAAAATTCCCGTTAGCCATCCGAAATCACCCCGAGGCCCCCGGGACCTCAATCAAAGCCACGAGTATATCACATTACCTCATTCAAACTTGCTCATAACATAAAAACACCATCCTAAACATCAAAATCACCAATTACACACTAATTCAAGCCTAAGTTTCTTCAAAATTTCCGAATTGCTCATTCAATCAAAAACACGACCAAACGACGTCCGAATGACCTGAAAATTTGCAGGCATATCCAAAATCACCTAACGGAGCTACTGCAACTGTCGAAATTCCATTCCGACTCCTGGATCAAAATCTCACCTACCGTTCGGATTTCGCCAAAATTCAACCTTAGCCAATTCAAGCCTAAAACTACACCGGACCTCCAAATTCAATTCCGATTGCTCTCCTAAGTCATAAATGATCCCCCGAAACTAGTCGAATCATCAGAATCTGATTCCGAGCACTCTAACTCAATAGTCAACTCTAGGTTGACTTTCCATATTCAAACTTCCTTCAAATATGCTATTTGCTTCATTTTCAATTCAATTCATTCCTAACTCATCCGATAGGTTCTAACAATGATATAAAAGCATAAGATATGTAAATGCAACATAACGGGGTGGTAATTCCCGTAACGACGGGCCGGGTCGTTACATAAGATTAGCACAATTATCCGTGATTATCACCTTTGGGATCCCAAATCTACAGATGACATGGGAATGAACAAAATCCACCACTGCTTTATTGGTTAACGACTTGAAAGTTTTAGCTTCGACCCACTTGGTGAAATAATCGATGGCTACCAGAATAAACCTATGACCGTTGGAAGCTGCCAGCTCGATGTGTCTAATGACATCCATGCCCCATGCAACAAAGGGCCATGGTGCTGACATCGTGTGCAATTCTGTTGGCGGAGAATGAATCAGATTTCCGTGTGTCTGACACTTATGGAATTTCCACACGAAACTGATACAATCATGCTCCATAGTGAACCAATAATACCCTGCTCAAAGAATCTTCTTCGCCAATACATATCCGCTTATATGTGGCCCACAAACTCTAGAATGTAGTTATGCCATAACTTTCGCGACTTGACTAGTATCTATACATCTCAGCAACCCTAAGTCGGGTGTTCTTTTGTACAACACTCCTCTACTAAGGAAAAAGCCATTTTCCAATCGCCGAATGGCTCTCTTTTGATCTCTGGTGGTCTACTCCGGGTATATCCCCATCCTGAGGTACTCCTTGACATCATAGAACCATGGCTCTCCATTTATTTCTTCCTCTATTGTGTTACAATAAGCATGCTAATCACGAACCTGAATATGTAGTGGGTCAACATGAATTTTATCCGGATGGTGCAACATCGATGCTAAGGTGGCCAAAGCATCGACAACTTCATTATGAACTCTTGGGATGTGCCTAAATTACACTGATTGAAACCATTGACACCTATCCAGCAAACATTGTCTATGCGGTATGAGCTTCAAATCCCGAATTTCCTATTCACCTTGAATTTGATATACGAGGAGGTCTGAGTTGTAAGGCACCGTAAAAATTTTGTGCCTGAGACCTAGTAGTCGTGGTGTCATGGTCCGAATAAGGTGTTAGGAATGCGTATAATTCTTCGCGGTGAGCAAGCTCACCACGGTTCTGGCCCTTGGTGGTGGTTTAAGTTTCAAAAATTGAAAGAATGAATTTTTCCAGAAAATGTCAATTCTGCGATTAGGAATGCGATCGCAGATCTGCTATGCGGACCGCATTCCTTCCGCAGAGTTTAACAGAATGTTTTCCAAAAATTGTATTGAAAATGTGGTCCAATATGCGATCTCATAATGGAAATGTGGACCGCGGATCCACCGCATAATTTCTTGAAGAATTTTTGAGTGTCAAATCTGCGGTGCAATCTGCGACCGCAGAACACGAATGCGGGCAGCATTCTGGTCACACATTGTAATAGAACATGTGCAATTTTTTAGGCAGTTCCGCGGTCCATTATGTGGACCACATATTGATTCTGCGATTGCAGATGCGACCGCATAATTGACCCGACCCAGATTTTTATAAAATTTTGACCCGACCCCTTCTTTAATAAAACACCTCCAACCTTCAATTTTCTCATATTTTCTTAGCAAAACTCAAGAGAGGGAAAAGGGGTTCTAGAGATAGAAGTCTAACTATCTTCAAAGATTATTCCAATAGTTTGGTCCGAAAGATCCTAAGGCAAAAATTCATCTTCCCCAAATCTCTAAGAGGTAAAAAGCCTAGTCATTTCCTCTAAATTTTCAGTTTTCAAAGGTAAAGAAACAATTGCATACAATAGATTTTAGAAATAAAATGTGATACTCATGCATGTTATTTGAACTTGAATTTTAGTAAAAAGAAGTTGGTAGGAGTAAGATTTTGCAAAAAATGGAAGTTGGCAACTTAGGATAACTTGGATGAGCTTAAGTAAGAGATTGAAAGAAGTAAATTTGACACCATGTATGTATGACTAACTTTGATTCTTGTAAAATTTCCCTTATGTGTGCAATTCGTTTGGCACGTGTATAATTCTTTGATTATGTTGTTGGGTATTCAATTGATGTGTGGTGTGGTATGGAATATGAACCGAAAGATAAGAAGGGAATTGAAATTGATAATGAATTAAGAACAATTGTTGTGATGACATACATGGTTTCTTGTGGGAAGAAATGAAATACATGATTTGTGATAAATTGTTGAACATAATGGTATGGGTACTCTCGAATATGGAAATATTGTAACTTGGTTGTGATACTGGTTTGAAAAGTATTTGAAAGTATGAACAAATTTGTAAATTGCTTATTTGCACTTGTTATGATCTTGTGTAGTGCCTTGTTTGCTGTTTGTGATTGTTGTGATTGAAACTGTACGGTAGGATCAGGTTGCGCGCCGTAACACGAAGTAATAAGGTGTGGGTTGGGGTAATAAGGGTGGCCGAGGTAATAAGGGTGGCCGAGGTAATAAGGATGGAAAGCGATCGAAATTGCCATTGAAATTGATATGAAATCATTAATGTGAAATTGTGAAAGGAGACATCAGGAGAGTTTGCAATCTGTGGGGCACTGATTGCCCCTCTGTTTGACTTGATTGTGTTTTTCGTGATTGTTTAGTTGTTGCCTTCTCTGTTGATCTTTAATTGTGCTTTGGGCTGAAAACTACTTGAAATGAAGTAAATGTGGGAACATGATTGGCTGTCTTATCATTTCTTGGTGTAATCATTTGTTGTCTTATCATCATGATTTACTTGTTTAATGGCTTGAGTTTACTTGAGACAAAGCTTGTCCGTACATACCAGTACAATTCCAGTGTACTGACGTCCCTTTTGCCAAGGACGCTACATTCATGTTATGATTGTAGGTGGATCAGTAGCAGGAACTTCAGCTCATCGCCAATAGCATCCTTCATCTCCCACTGCCCGTTTTGGTGAGCCCTTTTCTTCCTCGGGGCCCTGCGTGGCTCATGCCATTCATGTTTTAGACTTCATTTTGATTTTGTAAGGTATAGTCAGAGCCTTGTTACTAGCAAGTATTGTGTCATCCCTTGTATCCTAGAGGCTCCGTAGACATGTAAACTGTGGGATTTTAGCCTTATGTATATATTATGTCGGGCGTTGTAAATTGTAAACTTGTTAGTAAAATAATCGTATGGTTATATTCGAACAATGTGAATTCAGTTATAATTGGTAAATCTTTGGAGTATAAGTAATAAACAACACAGGGGTAACGCGGGGGTTAGGAAAGGCACCCAGGCCCGTTTGACTAGGGCTACCCGATCGGGCGCCGATCATGTCCCTCGAATTGGGGCATGACAAACTTGGTATCAGATCCTAAGCTTTTAAAGTGTCCTAGGATGTCTTGGAGCCGTGTCTAGTAGCGCCCTTCTTATCGTTATGTTGTCGACCACATCTATAAGTTGGGGGCTGCACAGACATTTAGGAATTTACTCATTTCTTTGTTATTCTATATTGTGCGGTAAAGTGCAAAATGGAAATACTTATGTCTAATTCGCACCTTGTTCCAAAATTTTCAGAATATGGCGCCTAAGAAGAAAGCTAGACTCGGCCTTGGGGCCAATGCCGGCCCAAGTGTGGCTGCAAATCATGTACCTGATGTCGTGGGCGAGAATGATCCACCAGTCCTGAATTTGCCTGGACTGTCTATTCCAAACCCAAGTGTCCCTGTTTCGGCTGCGGTAGAGGGTGCCACCATCCTTCCTGCCAGTGTTCCTGATTCTGATACAGTACGAGCTTCTGTTTCCGATGTCTCTAATGAGGATATTAGAGAAGACATTCACATGCTGACACAGTTAGTGGACGCCCAGGCCCAGAGATCCTATAATGCCCCTGCGTCCTCCAGCGTATAGGGAGATTCCTCCAGTTCTAGAATCCATCAGTTCCTGCAGTTGGCCCCACTAGAATTCTGAGGCACAGACCCAGAGGCCGATCCGCAGGACTTTCCTAATAAGATATATAAGACCCTCAGAGTGATGAAGGCTATAGATATAGAGGGGGTAGAGTTGGCTTCATATAGGCTGAAGGGAGCGACGCGTTCATGGTTCGAGATGTGGGAGGATTCATGTGAGGAGGGGAGCCCTCCTTCTAGAAGGGATGAGTTCGTAGATGCTTTCACGGACCACTTCTTGCCTGCCGAGACAATGGCAGCCCATGCCACTGAGTTCGAGGTCCTCAAACAGGGCAGTATGAGTGTTTGGGAGTATCACATGGAGTTCATGAGATTGTCCAAGTATGCTCCTCAGCTAGTGTCGACCATGGATGTCCGGGTTCGACGGTTTGTTTAGGGCCTTAGTCCTTTGGTAGTGAATGAGGCCGCCACAGCAGCTTTACGCTCATATATAAACTATGGGAGGATTGTGGGGTTTGCTCATGCCACAGAGGCTAGGAAGTTGAAGATTCGTGCGGAGAGAGAGAGTAGCAGCAGGGCACGGTCAATGGGTCATTCAGGGAGATAACTTCTAGAGAGAGGGTCATCAGGGCAATCCCAGTCATATGCCCAGTTGGTTCACGTCCAAGTAATGGTCGTAGTCAATATAACTTGGTCTAATAAGTCCAAAATCGATCCCACAGAGAATTAACCTACCAATTGCAACTATCACAACCCCAAAAGTACTTCCGAATCAAGTTCCCAAACTTTGAATATATATTTGTGTGAATTTCGAACCACTACTTTGCAATAATTAAGAATGCTTGAAAGAAAGAATTGAGTATAGAGTAAAAAGAATATTAGGAGAAGGACTAAGGTATTGATTTCCCCTATTGATGGAATCCCTTATCGTTATGCTCTTACAAATTGTTAATATATTCTATCAATCATGAACGCTATGTGTATCATAACCCTCTCCCGAGCAATTACAATAATTTACTAGTGCACTCTCCCGAGCTACCCTAGCTAGCTTTAATTTGAATAGTTCACTTAAGATTGCACCCAAGACTTCGTTATTCCTAACCCCGTCTTTACGCCTAAAGTTATAGATTCCTCCAATAACCTAGGTGTGGTGTTGTTCAACAATATAACTAAATATGCACTCTTTTCCAAGTTATGCACACTAAATAGGCACCTCTAATTGGGAGCTCTACCAATTAACTACAATAAGAATGAAGTTAAACAAATAGAAATCTAAGCCACAAATTGTAATCACATAAACGATAAGTTCATCACTCAATAGGTTCCATCAAAACCTTAGAAAAGAATTTAGCTACTCATGCTTGAAGAAACAAGAATAATAATTGAAATCATAAAGAAATAATTGATATAAAATAAAAGAAAGAGTTTGAGAGGATTCTCTCTTACTAAATATCTTGCAAAAGTAATGAATTAAAGACAACATGCCTCTATGGGGCAAACTAGGAGTTTATATAGAGGTTTTAGGGCTTTAAAACTCAATTCGAGTCTAATTGGGATTGCTGCTGCGGAGCCTTCCGTGGTTCGTTCGCGGCCGCGAGCGGACCGCGAGTAGTCAAACTTCAGAGGTCTTCTTTTTTCGCGCCGCGACCGCGGATGAACCGCGAATGAACAGTGTTGCGTATTTTTGACTGCTTCTTCCAGCTCTTTTCACCTTAGCTATTTTCTTGGCATTTTCATCCACATATGACTTCAAAATACTCTTCTTAGCATCCATTGCATCACATGTACCTATAACACACAAACAAACACTAATCAAAGCATTTTTTCCTCATAAACAACATAAATACCATAACAAAGTATGATTATTTCGGGTATAATTATAGTCAAATTCACCTATTATCAATACCCCACACTTAAACCTTTGCTCGTCCTCGAGCAATCTTTAATCACACTTTAGGCCAATTAACAAAAATTTGTCTCCCCAAAATATGTCACAAAAGCTATTATACATGAACAACCTAAGATATGCATAATCTTTACTTAACCGTAAATTCTCATGCCCGCACATTATTACTTACTCTACTTATTACCAAAAACTTGCAAATTTACCTTCTTCCTCTTGAATTACATGCCCTCACAAAAGTTATTGAGAGAAGTTCCCACACATTAACAATTCAAATACATGGAACTTATAGATATCGGAAAAATTCACTCACTCTCAACAAAGAACATTTATATGAATACAGACACACCATAGGCTCGCCCCTAGTGTAATACTCCACTAATCGAGTTATCCAATCATAGATCAAGAGGTCTTTAAGGGTTGTAATGTAGGCTATGGGACGAGTAGGATACTTTTGGTTATAGTGACTAGCCTCCCTAAGCACTTTTCTTTTCCTTTTTACAACTTCCCTTTTAGTTTTCTTCCTTATGTCTCCCTAAATATTCCTTCACCGTTATTTACTTTTAATCCCCACTTTTCTTTTGTTGGTGTAACTGGCCTTTCTAATTTTCATATATACATTGATATAGTTCTTTTTCTCATTTTTTTTTCTCATTGCTTTGCAACACATTTACTTTATTTTGGCCAGTTCACTATTTTCTACCATTCATTCTTGATTTTTCCTTTTTCAATTTCCCTTCACCCCACATTTAGACTTTTGCATATTCATTACAATACAAGTGCTTCTAGGAGGTAAAGTAGAACAAAATAATTTGATGAACATTCAAGGGTTATCAAAGAATAGGCTTTAGGCTCAAAGGGGTTAACTAAGATATAATGTACGGGTGAATTCATGTCTATTGATATATAGGGTTACACAAAGAAATGCCTCTATCCTTTCTACAACCGAACAACTTCTATTTCGCTTTGCAAACACACAGGGCAAGTTCTAGGCATCATGTACAACATACAATGTAAGTAAAAACCTCACAATCACATGACATGCAACTCATTTGGAATCCAGTTTATCTACAAAGTCCTATCGATGTTCAAGAAAGCATTATTGTGCAATTTAAGGCATATTGAGATTCTACAAGCAAGCTTAGAAAATACATTCTCAAGTTCAATTTACGATTTTGGTAATGTGCATATTCAGGGTTACATGTTTCCCTTTTACCTCTAATCCTAAAAAAAGAAAAATCTACCTAACCCGGTTAAATAAAAACCCTTGGAAAAGAACCGCGGTCAAAAGAAAAAACAAGGGAGAGATGATACACTACCTAGAAAAAAAAGAAAGAAAGAAAAATTCCTATGTGGACTACTTCCCTCAAGAGTACTTGTCCTAAATAGTCCGTCATCAGGAAGAGTCCTCTACTCATATTTTTGGATTTTTAAAATTTTATGATTTTTTTTTGTGTTTTTATTATTTTATATTACTTACTACACTAATATATACATTATGTACAAGATAAGTTACCCGCCCCACACTTAAAAATATCTCATGTCCCCATGGCATAAATAAAAATTAAAGCACAAGAGGGGCAAGAAAACTTACCTGTGACTCACTCGGAGTCGGAGACGGTGGATGGGTCGGCATGGCATGCTCTCCCAAGTGCTCTAAACCATGCCATAAACCTGTTTTCTGACCGGGCTTGCCTAGTGGACATGGCATCTAGCCGTGTGTGTAAGACATCTACGGAGGTGCGCAGAGCAGCAACCTCCTCCTCCATTGACCTTAACATAGGCCGTGTGGACTCGGATCTAGACATGCTTGCTCCACGAGGAGCAGGCCTGGAAGGTCCGGCTGAATCCGTGGAGTGCCTGGCCCGGGCAACCGGTACAGGATCGTCCTCCTCATCTAAGTCAATAGGGGTTGTGTCTCGTCCAACCCGGATAGTAGCAACTCTAAATGGAGCTTTCGGTAGTAGCTCACCGTTAGCATCAGTAACTGGGGTGTGATTGAGGAGACACAACGTAGTGACAAGAGATGGGTAATAAAAACCCTTGGCAGTGAGGGATCCCCTCAATACCATCTCGTCACTAATAACTCGGGCAATATCAACATCCCAATGTGTTTCAAAACACCAAGTCAAAACAACCCTATTAAAGTTAACATCCGTGGTGTTACTTGAGGACAAAATACGGTTGCAAATTATGGAGAACCAACATTTGGCAGTGTGTGTAAAACAGTTAGAGTGCAGAGTTTGATTTCTAATCCATACTGGGATGCCTTCTACACATAAGGCCTCTATTAGCATGTCCTATGTGACACCAGGCCTATCATGGTAGTAATCAACATCACTAGTGTGCAATGGCAGGCGAAGTACCTGCCGAATAGTAGGAATATGAGCATTGACCCGCTTACCTCTGACGAAAACTGCTCTGACCGTGGCATAAGGGGCATTGGCGTAGAATTCTCGGACAAGCATCTTGTTCACCTTAGGAGGTGAGTCAAAGAGGAACTCCATCTCGCGCCTCCGAATCTCGTTATAAATTTCTAGCTTCTCCGAGCGGATAGCTATCCTGTCAACTTCTACCTCTTGGAGCCACTTCTTGTTTGCTTTAATGTGAAATGCATTCTCGGCTCCTTCATCAGCAAACCTAGACTCGTCATAAGTCGGTTGCCTAGATGAGCTAGCACCATGTCGGGCTCTCTTTGGGGCCGTGATCCTGCATAATTAAGATAGCCAAAAATTTTGTAAACCGTTAGTCATTGGAAGGCTACTAAGACTTTGCCATCCTTGAGAACTCACAATTGGCCATTCTTTTTGTGCAATTCCCTCATACTCCTATATTTAGATTCTTTATCTAACAATTTTACACATGCCTATTTGAGCACCCCACACTTAGTTCCTTGAACACTTCTAATATTACCCAATTGACTTAGTCCATCCCCAATAAAATACACCGTTATCAATTCATGAGTTGGGCATTATTTTTCCTAAACTACATTAATACAATATGAACAAGTATAATTTGCCCAACTTATCTTACTAATCAACATACATGGTGTTCATACTATATTAGGTTTCCAAATCGTAAAATTAGCATCAACAACACAATTGAAAACCCACAAACCAATTCTTTACCAAACTTCAACTATATGACAAGGTTCCTTAGTAACAATTCATGGAAACATGTATTGTGCAAAAAAGAAACCAAGTCATATTGAAGAGATATCTTAAACTAACAATATCTAATTACTTCTACAAACTAAATAATCAAGAACTAAGAATAAAAAAAAATAAAAGAGAAGAGAAGTAGAGAAACTTACAAGTAATACAATGAAGAAGTAATGGAGGAAGAATGGGGTGAATTGGAGAAGAGGGTTTTGGGATTTTTTAGAGAGAAGGGGGAGAGTTTTGAGTTAGAGAGAGAGAGAGAAATTGGGAGAAGGGGGGGGGGGGGGGGGGGGGGGTGAGGGAGAGGGAGGAATTTTAGGGTTTTAAATAAGGGAGGGAAAAGAAAAAAAAACTGTTTTTTCACCGACCGCGGAACTGACCGCGACTGTTCGCGGTTCGTTCGCGGCCGCGAATGGACCGCGAACACTCGAGATTCAGAGAGGTCATTTTTTCACAGTTGGTTCGCGGCCGCGAATGGACCGGGAACAGAGAAAGTTCAGAGAGGGCATTTTTTCGCGGTTCATCCGCGGTCGCGGATGGACCGCAGACAGTGCCCCTCTCTGAATTCTTTCTCGACTGTTCAACAAAAAATTGTGTTTTTCTTATTTTACTTTATTGCTTACTACTAAGATAATAATTACTTACAACATGTTCGTGGGTTGCCTCCCACGTAGCGCCTGATTTAACGTCGCGGCATGACTCAACTTAGCGCATTTTACGGCTCGCTAGACCTTTGAGGTTCATCCAACCGCAATTCTACCTTGTCCTCCATGTCATCCAGGCCTATGTATTGTTTCAACCACTGTCCGTTTACCTTGAATGTACGTGATCCATCCATAGCTTGAATTTCCACAGCTCCTGACTCAAATGCCTCAATTACCTTGAAGGGTCCTGACCACCTTGATTTCAATTTACCTCGGAACAGTCGTAATCTTGAATTGTATAGTAGTACTTTGTCCTCATTTTTGAAGTTACGCTCAACGATATTTTGATCATGGATCCGCTTCATCCTCTCTTTATACAATCTTGTATTTTCAAATGCCAGATACCGAAATTCTTCTAACTCATGCAACCCAGTCAACCTTGCTTTACCTGCTTCATCCAAGTTGAGATTCAATTGTTTCAGTGCCCACCAAGCTTTATGCTCTAATTCAACCGGTAAGTGACAAGCTTTTCCGAACACCAATTTGTAAGGAGACATGCCAATGAGTGTTTTGAATGCTGTTCTATACGCCCATAGTGCGTCATCAAGCTTCCTGGACCAGTCGGTTCTTGTGGCGTTCACTGTTTTAGTGAGTACACTTTTTATCTCCCTGTTGGAGACCTCAACTTGTCCGCTAGTTTGTGGGTGATATGGAGTGTCCACATGGTATTTAATATCATACTTGGCCAATAATTTCTCAAAAGCTCGGTTGCAAAAGTGTGTGCGCTCGTCACTAATGATAGCCCTTGGAGTCCCGAACCGGGTGAAAATAATCTTCTTCAAAAATCCCACTACCACCTTAGCATCATTGGTGGGTAATGCTGCAACTTCCACCCATTTGGACACGTAGTCAACTGCAACAAGTATGTACTTATTGCCGTATGAGCTAATAAAGGGCCCCATGACATCTATTCCCCAGACATCGAACACTTCCACTTGCTGGATTGGATTCATTGGCATCTCATAACGCCGGGAGATGTTCCCGGTGCGTTGACATTCGTTGCAACCTTTCACCCACAAGTGCGCATCCTTAAACACCGTCGGCCAATAGAAACCGGCCTCAAATATTTTGGCAGCTGTACGTATTCCTCCAAAGTGACCGCCATATGCTGAAGCCTGACATGCCTGCAAAACAAAAGATTGTTCTATCTCGGGGACGCATCTCCGGATCATGTTATCAAGACATATCCTAAACAAATATGGTTCATCCCAATAATAACACTAACTTTCACAAAAAAATCTTTTCCTCTGGACCGATGAGAGGTCATGAGAAACAATGCCACTGGCTAGATAATTAGCATAGTCATCATACCATGGTGTTTCCAAGAGAGTGGTGGTGAGCAACTGCTCATCTGGAAAGGTTTCCAGAATTTCCCCTCTCTTTGACAAGTTCAGCTCCTTCAAGTCTTGACATATAGTCAGCTACTTGATTTTCAGTACCTTTTCTATCTCTAATTTCGAGGCCGGACTCTTGGAGAAGCAACACCCAATGAATTAGGTGTGGCTTAGAGTCCTTTTTATTAATTAAATATCTTAAAGCTGCATGGTCTGTGTATACGATTACCTTTGATCCTATGAGATATGACCGGAATTTGTTGAATGCAAACACGACCGCCAGCATCTCCTTTTCCGTCACTGTATAGTTTAGCTGTGCTCCACTCAGAGTTCTACTTGCATAGTATATTGGATGCATCAACTTATCTTTCCTTTGGCCCAGCACCGCCCTCACTGCATAATCACTTGCATCACACATTAACTCAAAAGGTTGTTCCCAATCTGGGGTAATGATGATGGGTGCTGTGACCAGCCTCTTCTTCAGTTCCTCAAAAGCAATCCTCCATTCGTCAGAAAAAACAAAAGGGTGATCTTTTTCAAGTAACTTACAAAGAGGGTTTGATGTTTTGGAGAAGTCTTTAATGAACCTTCGGTAAAAACCGGCGTGTCCAAGAAAGCTTCTTATGGCCTTGACGGATGTTGGTGGAGGCAACTTTGCAATGACATCAACTTTAGCATGGTCTACCTCAATGCCTTTTCTTGAAACCCGGTGCCCCAGTACTATACCTTCTTGTACCATAAAATGGCATTTCTCCCAGTTTAGCAGTAAATTTGTTTCCATGCACCGTTTTAGCACTCTAGTCAGATTGGCAAGGCATTCATCGAATGAATTCCCTACCACCGAGAAATCATCCATGAACACCTCCATAATGTCTTCCACCATGTCGGTGAAAATAGCCATCATGCACCCCGAGTATCCATCAAGAAGGCGAAGACGCCGAATGGCATCCTCCTGAAGGCGAAGACGCCGTAAGGGCATGTTAAGGAGGTCTTCTTTCTATCTTCGGGGGCTATGGAGATTTGATTGTACCCGAGTATCCATCAAGAAAGCAAAAGTGGGACCTCCCTGCCAACCTGTCAAGCATTTGATCAATGAAGGGAAGTGGGAAGTGATTTTTGCGGGTGGCTAGATTCAACTTCCTGTAGTCCATGAATATTCTCCATCCGGTGACGGTTCTTGTTGAAATCAGTTCATTGTTGTCGTTTTTCACTACCATCATGCCTCCTTTCTTTGGAACACATTGGACCGGACTAACCCAGCTGCTGTCTGAGATTGGGAAGATGATTCCCGCATCTAGCCACTTTATTACTTCCTTCTTCACCACTTCCTTCATGTTGGGGTTCAACCTTCTTTGATGTTACCTGGAAAGGTTTGTGTCCATCTTCCAGGAGAATTTTATGCATACAATAGGCTGGGTTGATCCCCTTTATGTCTGCCATGGTCCACCCGATGGCAGTCTTGCATTCCTTGAGTACCTGTATAAGCTTTTGGGCCTGCACATCTAACAAACTAGATGAGATAATAACATGTAACGTAGAGGTAGGACCTAGATACCCATACCTGAGATGTGATGGTAGTGGTTTAAGTTCAAGCTTCGGTGGCTCTTCTATGGATGGCTTTGCTGGTGGGCTTTCTCTTTTCTCTAAGTGTAGAGGTTCGAATTCGAGCTCTCTCTGCCAGAATCCCTTGCCTTCCAGGGATAATACCCATTCGGCCAAACTTTCACCATTTACCTCTTCCATGTTCATCAGGCATGCTTGAAGTGGATCTTCAATAGTCAATTCTGCATCGTCAATCTCCGCTATCACATCAACCGCATCAATTAGAGAGCAATTTGCGAACTCACTAGGACGCCTCATGGATTTTTGCACATTGAAGATGATCTCCTCATCATTAAACCTCATCTTGAGTTCCCCAGTTTCACAATCAATTATGGCTCTACCGGTGGCTAGGAATGGTCTTCCCAGGATTATGGGAATTTCTTCGTCGACCTTGCAATCAAGAATAACAAAATCGGCGGGAAACACGAACTTCCCAACCTGGATTAGCACATCATCTATAATACCAAATGGACGCTTAACCGTCTTGTCAGCAAGCTGTAAAAGCATAGAGGTGGGTCTGGCTCTCCCAATACCTAACCTCTTATAGATAACTAAGGGCATGAGATTAGTGCTTGCCCCCAAATCACATAAAGCCTTAGTAAAGGCATAATTCCATATAGTGCATAGGATGGTGAAGCTACCTGGATCAGATAGCTTCTCAGCAATGGGTCTGGAGACTACTGCACTACAAGTCTGGGTGAGTGTAACTGTGGCCAAGTCTTGGAAATCAAATTTCCGCGACATCAAATCCTTCATCATCTTAGCATAACCAGGCATTTCTTTTAAAGCTTCAATTAATGGAATGTTTACGTGGATTTGCTTGAGCATCTCGAAGAACTTTTTGTATTGCTCCTCTTTCTGGTGTTTGGCCAACCTTGGAGGAATGGTGGTGGAGGCCTCTTCTTCCCGGTGACTTGGGATTTTTCTTTTTCTATTACTTTCTCATCAATCTGCTGCTCTACATGATTAGCTACTTTTTCCGTTCCCTGTTGTGCTTCTTTATTATCAGCAACTGGCTGGACTGTGACTTTTGTCAACCCTGTGGATTCATCAGGTTCAATGGGCAATGGAGTAGGTGTCTCAGCCTGTCTGTCAATTTTCTCACTTTCATTCTCAGCATCAAGATCTCTACCGCTTCTCAGAGTCACTGCCATCATCTGCTTTGGGATTTGGTCTTTTGGGTTTATTTGTGTATCTGAAGGCAATGTCCCTTGAGGACGATTGTTAAGTGACATAGAAATCTGACCCATCTGCACTTCCATATTTTTGATCTCTGCATCATGTGCATCTATTCTTTCATTGGTTTTGTCATTTGACCCAATTACCTGCTGCATCATAGCTTTCAATTCTGCGAACCCATCGTCATGTCTACCCCCATGCTGTGGTGGAGGTGGATGATATCCCTGCTGCTGATTGCCGAAATTCTGAGGTCTAGGATATGGAGCCATGTTGTGTGGTGGCCTCATACCTGCTGCATTGTACTGTAGTTGTGGAGGCCTGTATTGCTGTGGAGCCTACTGACCCCAACACGGATTACCTTGTCTCTGCCCTCCATAATTTGCTACATAGTTCATATCCTCATGTTGATGATGATTTTCTTGGTCTGCAGCCCATGGATTACCTATGGGTTGGCTAATGCAAGATGTGCATAAACCACCATTGGTAGTATCTACAATGTGAACTTGTTGCTTAACCCCTGATTCTTCCACCTTCTTTGTCAGGATGCTCATTTGTGTCAATAAAGTTGCCACGTTCTCCTCCAGAGTGTTGGATGGATCCAGAGGTACAGAGTGTACCACTGGTGTGATAGGAGCATTCCTGGACGTCCACCCGGAATTTTGAGCCATCTTGTCTAGCAAATTTTGGCCCTCTCTCCAAGTCTTGCTCAGAAAAGCCCCGCCCGCTGAAGCATCTACAATATTATTCACACTTTCTGAAAGCCCCATGTAGAACCTTTGACCCAACATCTGCTCAGGGATCCCATGATGAGGACACATAACAAGCATACCCTTGAATCTGCCCCAAGTTTCATGTAATGTTTCCATTGGTTTTTGCTCGAAGCTCACAATCTCATCAATTTGTTGAGCTGTCTTGTTAGGTGGATGAAACTTGTTGTGGAATTGTTTGACTAACTTATCCCAAGTTGCAATGGAGTTTATTGGGAGTGAGTTTAGCCATATCTGTGTTGCTCCTGTAACTGAGAACGGAAAGAGTAATAATCTGATAGCTTCCGGAGTTACATTCGGTTGCCTTTGTGTTTTGCATATTGATAGACAGTTCTTGAGGTACTATTGTGGATCTTCAACCTGAGACCCAGATAATCCCCGGCAACGGCGCAAAAATTGGTTCACGTCCAAGCAACGGTCGTAGTCAATATAACTTGGTCTAATAAGTCCAAGATCGATCCCACAGAGAATTAACCTACCAATTGCAACTATCACAACCCCAAAAGTATTTTTGAATCAAGTTCCCAAACTTTGAATATATATTTGTGTGAATTTCGATCCACTACTTTGCAATAATTAAGAATGCTTGAAAGAAAGAATTGAGTATAGAGTAAAAAAGAATATTAGGAGAAGGACTAAGGTATTGATTTCGCCTATTGATGGAATCCCTTATCGTTATGCTCTTACAAATTGTTAATATATTCTATCAATCATGAACGCTATGTGTATCGTAACCCTCTCCCGAGCAATTACAATAATTTACTAGTGCACTCTCCGAGCTACCCTAGCTAGCTTTAATTTGAATAGTTCACTTAAGATTGCACCCAAGACTTCGTTATTCCTAACCCCGTCTTTACGCCTAAAGTTATAGATTCTTCCAATAACCTAGGTGTGGTGTTGTTCAACAATATACCTAAATATGCACTCTTTTCCAAGTTATGCACACTAAATAGGCACCGCTAATTGGGAGCTCTACCAATTAACTACAATAAGAATGAAGTTAAACAAATAGAAATCTAAGCCACAAATTGTAATCAAATAAACGATAAGTTCATCACTCAATAGGTTCCATCAAAACCTTAGAAAAGAATTTAGCTACTCATGCTTGAAGAAACAAGAATAATAATTGAAATCATAAAGAAATAATTGATATAAAATAAAAGAAAGAGTTTGTGAGGATTCTCTCTTACTAAATATCTTGCAAAAGTAATGAATTAAAGACAACATGCCTCTATGGGGAAAACTAGGAGTTTATATAGAGGTTTTAGGGCTTTAAAACTAAATTCGAGTCTAATTGGGATTGCTGCTGCGGAGCCTTCCGCGGTTCGTTCGTGGCCGCGAGCGGACCGCGAACAGTCAAACTTCAGAGGGCTTCTTTTTTCGTGGTTCATCCGCGACCGCGGATGAACCGCGGATGAACAGTGCTGCGTATTTTTGACTGCTTCTTCCAGCTCTTTTCACCTTACCTCTTTTCTTGGCCTTTTCATCCACATATGATTTCAAAATACTCTTCTTAGCATCCATTGCATCACATGTACCTATAACACACAAACAAACACTAATCAAAGCATTTTGTCCTTATAAACAACATAAATACCATAACAAAGTGTGATTATTTAGGGTATAATTATAATCAAATTCACCTATTATCAATCCTCAACAAGTGCACCACCATCTGTGCACAGCCATCAGTTGGGTAGTCATTCGATCCCGGTTCAGACAGCATGAGGTCTCGCTAGTCTGGTCGTCCTAGGGTGAGATCCTAGTAGTAGGGGAGACCTACATGCCCCAAGTGTGGGAGATTTCATACAGAGACCTGCTACCTTGATATCCCGTTATACTTTAGGTGCGGGGTGAGAGGTCACATACAGCGGGACTGCCGTGCACCCAGTCAGGGTATGGGTAGTGGATCTGCCCATTTGTCTGGTTCTTCGGCTACTACATCATCATCGTGTCCTCCAGCTTCAGTAGGGCGTATTGCAGCTAGGGGTGGAGCTCATGGTAGGGGTGGACCTAGCTGATTCTATGCGTTGAGTGGTTGCTAGAGTGCTGAGGCTTCTCCAGATGTTGTTACAAGTATCTTGTCTATTCAGACTATTGATTGCTATGCTCTTATTGATCCGGGGTCTTTCTTGTCTTATGCCACCTCGTTCATTGCTTCAAGTTTTGGGTTAGAACCCGAACAGCTTCATGAGTTGTTCTCGGTATCAACTCCGGTTGGTGATTCTATTACAGCCTCACGAGTCTATAGGAATTGTATTGTTACGATGAGTGGTCGTGTTACCACATCCGATCTTATTGAGCTTGGGATGGTAGATTTTGATGTAATTATGGGGATGGATTGGCTTTATTCATGCTTTGCCAAGCTTGACTGTCGGACGAAAGTCATGAGGCTCGAGTTCCCTAACGAGCCAGTTATTGAATGGAGAGGAAATGGTGTGGTGCCAAGGGGTAGGTTTATATCCTACATTAAGGCTTCAAAGATGATTAAGTAGGGGTGTATCTATCACTTGGTCTGGGTAACGGACACTACCTCAGATGTGCCTACCCTCGAGTCCGTGCCAATTGTAAAGGAATTTCCCGAGGTGCTGATGATGATCTTCTAAGTATCCCGCCAGATAGGGAGATTGTTTCGTGATTGATGTATTGCCAGATACTCAGCCAATAACCATTCCACCATACAGAATGGCGCCAGCAGATTTAAGGGAGTAACAAGGAGCAGTTTAGGGATTTATTAGAGAAAGTGTTCATACAACCGAGTGTGTTGCCGGGGTGCTCCGGTTCTCTTTGTTAGAAGGAAGGACGAGTCACTTCGAATGTGCATTGATTATCGGCAGCTCAACAAAGTCACCATCAAGAATAAATATCATTTGCCTCGAGTGGATGATTTGTTTGACCAATTGCAAGGAGCGAAGTTTTTCTCAAAAATTGATCTACGGTCCGGGTACCACCAGTTGAATATTAGAGAGAAGGATATTCCTAAGACCGCCTTCAAAACTCGTTATGGTCACTTAAAGTTTTTGGTCATGTCTTTTGGGCTAACCAATGCCCCAGCAGCTTTCATGGACCTTATGAATCGGGTTTTCAAGCCATTCCTAGATTCCTTTGTGATTGTATTTATTGACGACATCCTCATTTACTCTCGGAGCAGGGAGGATCATGCCATTCACTTTAGAGCAGCATTGCAGACCCTTCATCAGCACCAATTATACGCCAAGTTCCCAAAATGTGAATTTTGGTTGGAGTTTGTAGCCTTTCTGGGGCATGTTATTTCCAGTGAAAGGATTCAGGTGGATCCTCAGAAGATCGCAGCAGTGAAAGATTGGCCTAGACCCACGACCCCGACAGAGATTCGTAGCTTTTTGGGTCTGGCAGGGTACTATCAAAGGTTTATGGAGGGATTCTCAACCCTCGCCTCCCCATTGACTAAATTGACGCAGAAGGCTGTTAAGTTCCAGTGGTCCAACGCATTTGAGAAAAGTTTTCAAGAATTGAAGTCAAGATGGACCTCGGCACCAGTATTGGCCCTGCTAAAAGGCACAGAGGGATTTGTGGTTTATTTTGATGCCTCCAATGTCCGTTTGAGGTATGTATTGATGCAGCGCAGAAAGTTTATAGCTTATGCTTCAGGAAACTCAAGAATCATGAGAAGAATTGTTTGACGCAGGATTTGGAGCTCGCAGAAGTTGTGTTTGCCTTGAAAATATGGCAGCATTGTCTTATGGAGTTCATATAGATGTGTTTTCAGACCACAAGAGCCTCCAGTATTTGTTCAAATAGAAGGAGCTGAATTTGAGACAACGGCGGTGGTTAGAATTGCTTAAAGACTATGATATGAAAATATTGTACCATCTAGGAAAGGCAAATATGGTGGTCGACGCTCTTAGCCAAAAATTTATGGGTAGTTTGGCTCATTTGGGTATGGATCAGAGACCCCTGGCTTGGGAGGTTTACCAATTGGCCAGTTTGGGGGTTCGCATCTCGGCATCAGACGAGGGGAATGTTATGGTGCATAATGGAGTAGAATCATCATTGGTTGCGGAAATTAAGGAGAAACAGTTTATGGATCCAGCATTGGTTTGGGTGAAAGAAGCAGTTATGAGTAACAAGACCTCAACATTTGTACTTAGTAGTGAGGATGGTGTATTGCGGTGTTCAGGTAGGCTATGTGTCACAGACGTGGACGAGCTTCGGGAGACACTGATAGCAGAGGCTCATATTTCCAGGTATTCTGTGCACCCAGGTTCTACAAAAATGTATCATGACCTCAAGGAGATTTATTGGTGGAACGGTATGAAAAGGGATGTGGCGAGCTTTGTATCTAAATGCCCGAACTGTCATCAAGTGAAGACCGAGCATCAACGGCCCAGTGGATTAACTCCGTTTATAGAAATACCAAGGTGGAAATGGGAGATGATCAATATGGATTTTGTGGTGGGGTTACCTCGCACTCAGTGTAAGTTTGACTCAATATGGGTGATAGTGGATCGACTCACCAAATCAGCTCACTTCCTGCCAGTCAAGTCCACTGATACTGCGGAGCAATATGCTAAGTTGTACATCAAGGAGATAGTAATGATTTATGGCACTCCACTTTCTATTATCTCGATCGCAGGGCTCAGTTCATAGCTAATTTATGGAAGAAGTTTCAGCAAAGTTTGGGAACTCAGGTGAATCTCAGCACAACCTTCCATCCGCAGGTCGAGCGGACTATTCAAACACTTGAACATATGTTACGGGCTTATGTTTTGGATTTCAAAGGTAATTGGGATGAACACTTACCGCTGAGAGAATTTGCTTATAATAATAGCTTTCATGCTAGCATTCAGATGGCCTCATTTGAGGCATTGTACGGGAGAAGGTGTAGGTCGCCAATTGGATGGTTTGAGGTAGGTGAAGCAGAATTGCTAGGGCCAGATCTGGTGTACCAAGCCATGGAAAAAGTTATGGTTATTCAGGAGAGGATGAAACTGCACAGAGTCGCTAAAAATCCTATGCAGACATTCGCTGAAGAGATTTGGAGTTTCAAGTCGATGATTGGGTGTTCTTAAGGGTATCTCCTATGAAGGGAGTCATGCGATTCAAGAAGAAAGTGAAATTGAGTCCTAGGTATGTCGGGCCATATCAGATCGTTCAAAGGGTTGGGCAAGTTGCTTATAGGCTGGAGTTGCCTCCTGAAATGTCATTAGTGCACCTGGTGTTCCATGTGTCTATGTTGAAGAAAGTGATTGGAGATCCATCCACCATCATGCCAGTCAAAGCTATTGAGGTTAATGAAGATTTGTCATATGAAGAAGTTTCGGTTGTCATCCTTGATAGGCAAGTTCGTAAGTTGAGAAATAAGGAAGCTGCATCTGTCAAAGTATTGTGGCGAAGACATGGGAAGTAGAATAAGAGATGAAGGAAAAGTATCCCCATTTGTTTGATCAAGCTTAGAAGAAATTAGGCGACCCTTCTACTTCTTAATAACTATCGCCTTGTCCAAAATTTTTCCCTCTTAGTGTTAGTAAAGTTTCCTTCATTTTGCAAGGGGTTATATGTGTTGTTACCTTGGGTCACTTAAACCTTTCTTGATAAATGAAAGCCTTATAAAGATTCATGTGTTAAATAAACAACTAATAGTAAGTGTAGATAGATAATTGTTTGTTTACGTGTACGTGGTGTATTGAGACGGTTAAATAAGGTAAGGACTCACTGAAGTGACTAGTTTATGTGCAAATGTAACAATGTGATAGAATATGTGGAATCGTTGAGGTAAGGAAGTGTGTGCAAGCTGTGAAAATTGTCGTAAATATGTGTTGTTGTTTGGTAATGTGTTTCGGGGGCTCTCTAACAGGTGGATATGTCCATAATACAAAGAAAACTTTGGCGAAATGTTTCTAAAATACAGGAGCTAGTGAAAATTTTGACAATTTGCATATCATATCTTTCAAAACCAACTGATTTTCAAAATCCTCATTCGAGGACGAATGATTTTAAGGGGGGGATGTAAGGCCCCGTAAAATTTTTGTGCCTGAGACCTGGTAGCCGTGGTGTCATGGTTCGAATAAGGTGCGGTTCGGACGCTTGGTAGTGGTTTATGTTTCGAAAATTAAAAGAATAAATTTTTCCAGAAAATGTTGATTCTGCGGTCAGGAATGCGATCGCAAATCTGCAATGCGGACCGCATTCCTTCCGCAGAGTTTAACAGAATGTTTTCCAAAAAGTGTGTTGAAAATGCGGTCTAATATGTGATCACAGAATAGAAATGCGGACCGTAGATCCACCAAATATTTCTTGAAGAATTTTTGAGTGTCAAATCTGTGGTGCAATCTGTGACCGCAGAATACGAATGCGGATCGCATTCTCGTCGCACATCGTAACAAAACATGTGCAATTTTTCAAGAAATTCTACGGTCCATTATGCGAATCGCATATTGATTATGCGATCGCATATGCGACCGCAGAATTGACTCGGCCCAGATTTTTATAAAATTTGACCTGACCTCTTCTTTAATAAAACACCTCAAACCTTCATTTTTCTCATATTTTCTTAGCAAAACTCGAGAGAGGAAAGAGGGGTTCTAGAGAGAGAAGTCTAACTATCCTTAATGATTGTTCCAATCGGTTGGTCCGAAAGCTCATAAGGCACAAATGCATCTTCCCCAAATCTCTAAGAGGTAAAAACCCTAGTCATTTTCCTCTAAATTTTCAGTTTTCAAAGGTAAAGAAAGAATTGCATACAATAGCTTTTGGAAATAAAATATGATACTCATGCATGTTATTTGAACTTACATTTTAGTAAAGAGAAGTGGGTAGGAGTAAGAGTTTGCAAAAACGGAAGTTGGCAACTTAGGATAACTTGGGTAAGTAAGTAAGAGATTGAAATAAGTAAATTCGACTCCAGGTATATATGGCTAACTTTGATTCTTGTGAAATTGCCCTTATGTGTGCAATTCGTTTGGCACATGTTAATTCAAGAAATTGTGTGTAATTCTTTAATTTTGTTGTTGGGTATTCAATTGATGTTGTACTATGTGTGGTGTGGTATGGAATATGAACTGAAAGATAAGAAGGGAATTGAAATTGATAATGAATTGAGAACAATTGTTGTGATGACATACATGGTTTCTTGTGGGAAGAAATGAAACACTTGATTTGTGATAAATTGTTGAATATAATGGTATGGGTACTCTTGAATATGGAAACATTGTAACTTGGTTGTAATACTGGTTTGAAAAGTTTGAACCAATTTGTAAATTGCTTATTTTCACTTGTTGTGATCTTGTGTAGTGCCTTGTTTGTTGTTTGTGATTGTTGTGATTGAAACTGTAAGGTGGGATCGGGTTGCACGCCGCAATACAAAGTAATAAGGTATGGGTTGGGGTGATAAGGGTGGATGAGGTAATAAGGATGGAAAGCTATCGAAATCGCCATTGAAATTGATATGAAATCATTAATGTGAAATTGTGAAAGGAGACAGCAGGAGAGTTTGCAACCTGTGGGGCACTGATTGCCCCTTTGTATGACTTGATTGTGTTTTCCGTGATTGTTTGGTTGTTTTCTCCTTTATTGATCTTTAATTGTGCTTTGGTCTAAAAACTACTTGAAATGAAGTAAACGTGGGAACATGATTGACTGGCTTATCATTTCATGGTGTAATCATTTATTGTCTTATCATCATGATTTACTTGTTTAATGGCTTGAGTTTACTTGAGACAAAGCATGTCCATACATACCAGTACAATTCTAGTGTACTGACGTCCCTTTTGCTGGGGATGCTACATTCGTGCTATGATTGTAGGTTTATCAGTAGCAGGTACTTCAGCTCATCGGCAGTAGCATCCTTCATCTTCCACTGCCCGTTTTGGTGAGCCCCTTTCTTCCTCGGGTCCCTGCGTGGCTCATGCCACTCCTATTTTAGACTTCATTTTGATTGGTAAGGTATAGACGGAGCCTTGTTACCAGCAAGTATTGTATCATCCCTTGTATCCTAGAGGCTCTATAGACATGTAAACTATGGGATTTTAGCCTTATGTATATATTATGTCGGACGTTGTAAATTGTAAACATGTTAGTAAATTAATCATGTGGTTATGTTTGAACAATGTGAATTGAGTTATAATTGGTAGATCTTTGGCTTATAAGTAATAAACAACACAGGGGTAACACGCGGGTTAGGAAAGGCACCCAGGTCCGCTTGACTGGGGCTACCCGGTCGGGCGCCGGTCATGTCCCTCGAATTGGGGCGTGACACGAGTCTCCCAAGACCAAGACATCCTGGATATCCATGTCCACAGCTAACTGTAAGCCCAAAATGCTTGCTTCATATTCAACCATATTATTGGTGCAATAGTATCGTAGCTGAGCTAAAATAGGATAATGATACCCTGTTTCAAAAATTATCATTGCTCATATTCCAGCTCCATTCGCATTTGCAGCTCCGTCGAAGAAAAGCTTTCACCCTGGTTCCTCAATCAACTCCAGCTCGTCGATGTGCATCACTTCTTCATTAGGAAAATACATCCTTAATGGCTTGTACTCTTCATCCATCGGATTCTCAGCCAAGTGATCGGCCAATGCTTGGGCTTTCATTGTTATCCTCGTCACATAGACGATGTCAAATTCCGTGAGCAATATTTTCCATTTCGCCAATCTCTCTATGGGCATAGGCTTCTGGAAAATATACTTCAATGGGTCCAAACGAGATATGAGGTAATTAGTATAAGATGACAAATAATGCTTCAACTTTTGTGCCACCCAAGTTAGGGCGCAACATGTCTTCTCAGTTGGGTGTACTTAACCTCATAAACCGTAAACTTCTTGCTGAGATAATAGATGGCGTGCTCCTTCTTGCCGATGACATCATGTTGCCCCAGTACACAGCCAAACGAGTTTTCCAAAACCATTAGATAAAGAATTAGAGGTTTCCCTAGTTCAGGTGGAACCAACACAAGTGGATTTGATAGATACATTTTTATCTGGTCAAATGCCTCCAGGAACTCTTCAGTCCATTTGACCACATCGTCCTTCTTCAACCGTCTGAAAATAGGCTCACACGTCGATGTAAGCAGAATAATAAACTTGCTGATATAATTCAATCTTCCCAACAGACTCATTACTTCTATTTTTTTCTTTGGTGACGACAATTCTTGGATGGATTTGATCTTTGACAGGTCCAACTCAATGCCTCACTGACTGACTATGAATCCCAATAGCTTCCTAGATGGAACACCAAATGCCTATTTAGTAGGGTTGAGCTTAATATCGTACCTTTGAAGTCTCTGAAAAAACTTCCTTTCTCCTACGTGGTCTACCTTATACTTGGATTTTATGATCACATCATCCATGTACACCTCAATTTCTTTGTGTATCATATCGTGAAACTCAGTAGTCATCGCTCTCATATGTTACCCCAACGTCCTTCAAACCAAATGGCATTACCCAATAGCAATATGTTCCCAACAACATAATGAAACCCATTTTTTTTACATCTTTCTCGTCTATCAGAATCTAATGATACCCAGCATAGCAATCCACAAAAGACCTGATCTCACGTTCGACATAAGTATCGATTAAAATATGAATGCTGGGTAATGGAAAGTTATCCTTTAGGATTGTCTTGTTCAGATTGCGATAGTCAACACACACCCTGATCTTTCCATCTTTCTTCGGCACTGGCACCACATTAGCCAACCAATCCGGATATCGAGTGACCCGAATAAACTTTGCATTTGGCTGCTTAGTCAATTCTTCCTTAATCTTCACACTCATGTCTATTTTAAACTTCCTCAATATTTTCTTGACAGGAGGAAATGCCCGGTCATTGGGCAATTTATGAACCACTAAATCAGTACTTAAACCCGACATGTCATCATATGACTATGCAAAAACATCTTTGAATTCAATAAGTGTTTTGATTAACTCTTCCCTGATGTTTTGTTCAATGTGGATGCTTATTTTATTTCCCGAATGCCACCTGCATCCCCCCAAATTAATGGCTTCCATGTCATTTAAGTTGGGTTTGTCTTTCTCTTCGAATTGGCTTAACTTTCTGTTAATTTCCTCGAATGTTTTATCCTCATCGTATTCCAACTCATCATCATATTCAACCTCTCACAATACCAGTTCGGAATTAGATTGATTTTTTAGACTAGGTTGAAGATCCGTCGTGCATGCCATGTTATTGAGACCGGTATAAAGAGAACTGTTCAGAAAAGGAAAGAAAAAACAAAATTAAAAGAAAATAAAGAGTAAAAAAAAGAAAATTTCATTGTTTGAAGTACGAGATAACAAGGTTTCACACTTTTGATGAGTACAAAATAAAAGAAACTGGATTACAACCCTAGAATAATCCAGCTAAACATGAAAGAAAATTCAAAGCCTACTACCAAGACTCCCTCCACATGGGCATAGGAGTAGCCATCCAATTTTTGACCTTGGCCTTAGGCCCTAAACACTTCACATCTGCCTTGCTGGATCCTTCCTCGGCTTCTACCATGTTGACTTCAACGAATAATCTTTCAAAACCTTCATCTAAATCTCCATTTTGCCCATTTAGTGGCCCTGTAACTTGGGATACTAGTTGCCTTTTGATGCTCGGCATGACAAAATATTAGGACAAATGTAGGATTGGCTTGGGAAGAACCCATGCCCTCTTCTTCATCTTCTTGGCTCATCGCACATCTGTCGTTGTAGGCTTGAACCCTAACCCAAACGTCTCCAGATTCTTTGGCGAAGAAAACGGTTGAATAATACCCTAAAGATCAACCCCCAAACATTTGCCTGGCACAAACCCGTTTTTCAACATCTCGAGACCACCATGACAATTGCAGCCGTTATTTTAGGAAGTGGGATGCTACCATGCTCTGGAATCGTGTTCACTGAGACCGTATCAAAAACCTGGTAAACCCATGGCCCTTGTCATCATCAGTCTCTATGAAGGGTATGATGGCATCACTCACGGCCCATGCGTTGTCTTCTCCGTGTACTACAATCTCTTGTCTATCCCACTCGAACATGAACATCTGATGTAATGTAGAAGGTACTACTTTGGCAACGTGAATCCATGGTAACCCCAAAAGACGATTATACGACACTGGAACATCTAACACCTGAAACTCCATGGTGAACTCTACTGGACCAATTGTCAATTCAAGTATGATGTCACCCACTGTGTCTGTACCACCACCATCAAACCATCGAACGTAGATATTGTTCTTGTGAATTCTATCGTTATCAACCTTTAGCTAGTTCAAGGTGGACAACGAGCAAATATTGGCGCTGGACCCATTATCAATCAATACTCGAGTGACTACCAAGTCTTTATATTTAACGATCAAATAGAGAGCTATATTATGCATTATACCTTCCACGGGCAACTCATCATCAGAAAATGTCACCCGGTTCACCTCAAAAATTATGTTTGTTATTTTCTCTAGATGGTTCATAGAGATCTTATCCGGCACATGGGCTTCATTTATAATTTTCATCAATGCCCAATGGTGCTCGTCTGAATGGATTAGTAATGATAGCAATGATATCTATGCTAGGGTTTTCCTCAGCTGGTCCACAATGGAGTAATCTTGCGCCTTCATCTTCTTTAAAAACTCCTCCGCTTTCTCCTCCGTCACTAGCTTCTTTATGGCTACAGGATTGGCCTTTCTTAACTCTGCAGGAGCAAAACACCTTTCCGAACGAGTTAACCCCTAGGCCTCACATACTTTATCCATAACTTCCTTTCCATTATGCATCACCGTCACTTGACTGTATTTCCATGGCACGACTTTCTTACTAATTATCGGCAAATGTTTTACTGGCTTGATAACAACTAGTTCTATGTGGACCCCCTTCACAACTACCACAAGTGTGCTTGATACTCCCTGCAACAATAACTTGACCGGCTCTGGCGTCTTTGCAGCAACAGACGAACTCTTCCCCATCATCACCACTGGCTTGCTATCTATCCTTTCCAATTGTACCACTTCTTTTCCACAGGTTGACTTTTCCTTTGGGCTGGCATGAATCATCATTACTGTTTATAAGCGTTTCTTGAGCTCCCCTCCTTCGTGCACTAGTTCGATCATGTGGCCTCATGGTGTGCCGGCAACGGGTTCTGATTGATGTTTGGTGCCTCTGGTGCCTGAACCTCGATCCTATTTATGTCAATAAGATCTTGCACGACAGTCTTCAACTTCCAACATTTCTCAGTATCATGTTCGGGAGCCCCCGAACAATATTCACAGCTTATTGAATGGTCTAGATTTCTGGGAAGGGGATTTGTCCATTTGGGCTCAACAAGACTCAACAGGCCTAACTGCCTCAATTTGTGGAACAAAGTAATATAGGTTCTCCCAACGGAGTAAATGTTCTCTACTTTTGTACCCTCTCATTCCTGAAAGCTTGATTTCCACAGAAACCCTATCCTAGAGGATATTTGTAGGCCCTTGGGGGTGGATATGTGTTTTGTGGGGGTGGGTATGTGTTTTGTGGAGGCAGGTATGGGTTTTGGGGAGCCGGCGCACGCCATTGCGGGTGAGACGGAGGCTGGGCATGTGTTTGGGAGTGATGGATGGAAAATGTGGCTTTGGGTAGTAGTTTTTATAGAGGACTATATGGGATGCATGGGTAGCTCGAGTGGTAGGGTCTGGGATGGTAGTAGGGTGAAGGACTAGATCCGGACCAATTGCTTGCTTAGACTATCACGACTTCTTCTTTCTTCTTTTTCCTGAGGACACCTCTTGTGCCGCTCTAGATAGCTTGAGTGGTGGCTTTGATTTCCGAGTAACTCTTTATTTTATTAGACGTCAGCCCCTCTTAGTACTGCCATTTTCACAACCTCATTAAATGATATGCCAATTTCAGTCACCAAGTGACCAAAGTAAGTTGGCTCCAAAGCTTGTAGAAAGTAATCGACCATCTCTCCTTCCTTCATTGGGGGATCGACCCTTCCAACCTGTTCTCTCCGGGTTTTTTGTGTGAATTGATAGCTCTCGGAGAATTCAGGTATTTGTGTCTGAGCCCCTCGGTAATGTCCATATGACCCGCTACCTCTTCCAAGGTTAGGGTAAGTTTGAAATCCAAGAAATGGAATACATTGTAGGCCGGGTCCCAAAACATAACTAAAGCCTTTATGATGTCATATCTGGGTCTGATGTTCAACAAACTGGTGAGACCCCCAAGATGCAGTTTGATTTTATCCTACCCCGACATACCCAAATCCTACCACCACAATCGCAATTCTATAGGGATCTTTCTCCTAACTGTTCGTGGAAAACTTGGACCCGTTCTCATTCTGCACATTTATTAGGGAGTTTTAAGAAAAAGGTAAAACTTATTTGACTCACACCAAAACCGACAACAATGTTTTCAAAAACCCATGACCCAGTTTTTCGAGCACGGCCTTCCAGCACTTCGGTGATGAATGTTTTGAGGCTGTGCGGGCTGACTGGTCCATACCTTAGAGACAACCAAAGGTGGTTTTTAAGAAAATTCAGTCTTCCGACATCCCTTTCGTGAACATTCAGTTATTTTGACAAAACGGTACCGCCCGAATTATTGATGAAAAATTAAAATTTGACATTTGTTTGGGTGATTTTCGCAAAATGGGAAGTTTGACCCGATGAGGATTTCCTACGTATCTCACACCCTGTGAGAATCAAACTGGTGTAGTTCGGGCCAAGAAAATAACTAATTTCGAAACCAGGATTCTTTTCTTTTGGTTTTTCAAATAAATCAAAATAAAATGATTCCCCTTTTTTTCTTTTTTTTCTTCTCAAAAATAGGTAATAACTCTCTACAATGCTATATATATTTTTCTCAATCTTTTTTTTTTCTATTTCAATTTTCCCGATTTTCATGGCTGGTGAGCATGCAAGTCCGAGGCAAATAAAATGAGTAAAGCAAATAGGATGCAGCATGATGGTCTTTTTCATTTCAAGTCACCCGCCGTAGACAGACCCAACCCCAGTGTTGAGACCCCTAAGTTAAACGCAACATGATGCAAATAAGCGTTCCTACTAGGGATCCGACATGAGGTTTTGTTATACTAGGTTTAAAACCTGGGTGTTTGTTCTAGACCTGGCTTACCCGAGCGGACAACTCGAGCCAAGGATGGGAGCTGTGTACCGGTAACCAAAAGATCATCCGATTTTGCAACTCCTCTGAATCCTCGTTCTATTTGCGATATGACACTAACAGAAAGAATTCACGACCAGTGTGCTCTCCTCGGAGGTAAGAATAGAGGGGGGTTTCAACATAGTTTATATATACAATTCACATAATATCAAAGCGGTAAAGAGCATCATTTTGCATAATTAAGCTCAATCATATAATAAAATCAGATAGTAAATAGTGCAAAATGCAACAATTATTCTAAGCTTGAACTTCCAACCCTGAACAAGTGGTTCTGGGTCAGCTTCCCTAGTGGAGTCGCCAGAGCTGCCACACCTCCTTTTTCACCAACCCCACCCCGCGAAGGATGTAGTAAAGGGAGTTTTTCAGATTAAAGGACAATCAAAATGAGAATTTGATTATTAAGAAATGGAGTCGCCACTTGAGATATTTATGGTGTCCCAAGTCACCGGTTTGAATCCCGAATCGAGGAAAAAGTTGACTCAGTATTACAGTCTACGAACCATAAATCCGGATAAGGAATTCTGTTAACCCGGGAGAAGGTGTTAGGCATTCCCAAGTTCTGTGGTTCTAGCACGGTCGCTTAATTGTTATATTCAACTTAATTATCTAATTTTTAGTACATTTTCAAACCTATGTGCCTTTTATTAGTAATCCGCTTTTATATTTATTTTAATAAGAATTGCAACATCGTGAAAATGTTTTTCGAACCACGTCACACTAATGCACCCATAACTTACAACCCATTTCAATTCCGTTAAGACTTGGATTTGGATTACATAAATGTACACCTGAATTTAAGAATGTAATTTTATTTAAGTCGTGCTTAAAGAGTCTAGCGTATTATTATTTCGGGAATGCCATAAAATTTGCTAAATGGTCCTCCCTAATTCTGAGTATTTTCATATAGCAATTATTAAAGGCCCCGCAATTTGTGCGCTGTATTTGGCGAGGCTCGTATCATTTTATTTGAAAAGGGCTAGCCTAAAAGCAAATGATTTTCTATTTTTGTTTTTGTCTATACGAATAAAGAAAAGGATCTTAATTAAGTTTCTTGGGAGATTTTGAAGAGGATTCGAAGGGGTTTTATCATGTATGAATTATTGGACTCAGATTATGTTATTATGGTGTAAAAACATGGATTAATCACTAAATTTCAAGGAATTAAGGGTTAAAAATGGAGGTTAGGGCTTGAAAATTAAGAGAGTTTGAATTGTTGATTTGAGGCATCAAATGGACTCCGATTCTTGTGTATTTTATATGTATGGACTCATGGCGAGACGAGAAATCAGGTGATGTGAAATTCATAATTTTTCGATAAGTGGGCTTGGGGCTCAGGTTTTGGAAACTTCGTGTTTTTAGAGTTCTTTCAATTGGGTTATGTTCCATTAGCTTATTATAACATGTTCCTTGTGGTTTTGATCAGATTTGGCGCGTGAGGAGGTTGATTCAAGAGGGAAAGGCTTAGCGGACTAGTTTCGTGGCCGGTTTGAGGTGAGTAATAGATGTAGATGATGACCTGAGGGTTTCAAATCGCGGTATATCACGTTGTGACGCTATATTGAGGTGAGACACATACTCTACGGTGAGTGCAGGGTCGTTTGTGATTAGGGACTATGGGTTAGTCTGACCGAGTGATGTTCGTACTGTGCTATTGGCTAGAAATTAGTTGGTAAACCTCCTACTTGGATGGTTATAAATATATTTAGACTATATGCCGATTATTTAGATCTCGTAGGGATTATTATCACTGTTTGCATGATGTTTAGCATGTTTTCATGATATCAATCCTAAGTTAAACACTATATCGAAATGGCAAGTAAGTTTATAAGCTTTTAAACACTAAATCTATAATTTCTGATAATTGGAACTGAAAATGGTAAGTTTGACTATGCCTGTGTGGCTTGCACGCATATAACTGGACTGATCGTGCATCGGGCTGCACGCTGCAGCGAATGTTACGATGATATTGTGCTTGGGCTGTAGGAGCCCCTCCAGAGTCTAAACCCACACAGTGAGTGCGCGTACCCAAATGGATCGGGCTGCGCGCCGCAGCAGTCATGTGCATTGCATTACATTCATGCATCGATATCTGCCTGTTTTATCTGTCACTATTTGTTGCTATTCCACCGTTAAATGTGTAGAAGAATTGGTTATAGCTTTGCATTGTTATATTTTGGGATTTCTTACTATCAGTCATTATACATGTCTATTACCACTGAGTTGGAAGTACTCACTTTACTCCCGTCACTATGTGTGCATATTCATGTGTTGATCATGACCAACTATGCCTTATAAAAAGGACTCTGCGGACGTTGCAAATATAACCCGAGTATTACGCCCAGGGTCAAATCTACAGAGAGTTAACCTATCAATCACCATCTTTAGACCCACTAACTGTTCAGAACCAGCTTCCCAAATATTCAAATCTCAATTGAATATTTCTTTAACAACTACGCTTGCAAGTAACTAAACAGCTGTAAACTAAACTAATAAGGTTGTAAATAATAATGAGAAGAAGCTAAGGTAATGATTTCCCCTATTAATGGAATCCCTTCTGTTTATGCTCATACAAATTTACCAACACACCTCTATCAATCACGAACACTCATCTTACAGTAAATCTCTCCCGAGTAATCACAGTAATATACTATTGCACTCTCCCGAGATACACTAGCTTACTTTATTTAGCACAATTCACTTTAGATTACACCCAAGGCTTTCTTATCCCTAATCCCGCCATTATACCCACAATTATAGATTCCTCTTATAATCTTGGAGTGGTGTTGTTCGACAATACCCTAAATATGCATTTTTTTCCAAGTTATGCACACTAAATAGGCACAACTAATTGAGGATCGTGTCAATTAACTACAACAAAGATGAAGTTGAACAAATAAAGATTAAACTAGCAATTTGTATTCACATAAACAAATAGTTCATCCCCCAATAGGTTCCATCAAAACTTTAGACAGGGAATTTTGCTACTCACGGCTATGGGGAAAAAAACTGAGATAGAATTCATCATAATAAAAATCAAAGAAAAGAAGAAAAATGTTTGGAGTATTCTCTCACAAAAGTTTCTCTTGCCAAGATACTCTAAAAATCAATACATGCCTTTTTGGGCGAAGTCTAATGTTTTAAATAGGGTTTAGGTCTAAAAATCTCGTGTTTTACACTTTGGTCCTCGAACTTTTCTGTTCCTGCCGCGGTCGCGGTAGAACCTCGGCCAATGACCCTCTCTGAATCTTTGAACTTCTGCAGCTTCCTTCCACCGCGGTTCTACCGCGGTCTCAGTAGAACCGCGGCCAAACTACCTCTCTGAGTTTCAGGTCTAGCATGGCGTGGTTTCATTGTGACTTTACACATTTGGCCTCTTTTTCTTCAATTTTGACTCCAAAACTGCTCTTTAGACTTCCTTAGACATACATCACCTGCAAATCATGAAAAGCACTAATAAGAGCATTTTGTTATCACTTTTAGCATTAAAACTAGACAAGAAGGTGATTACTTAAGGCGTGATAGTCAAATTCACTTATTATCAACACCCCACACTCAAACCTTTGCTCGTCCTCGAGCAAACTAAACAACACTTCTAGGCCTCACTGTTCAATGTATTGTTCCAGTTTATGTCACACCTGATATAATCAATGATCGACCTATGTAGTGCAACAATCAAACCTCAAATGCAGACTTTCATGCGAAGACACACTCGTGTTCACTCTAATTACTCTAACAGAAGTTAAGACTCACTTTTTCTTCCTAAGTCACATGCCCTCACATAAACAAAATCTGAGAGAAGTTCCACACACATAAAATTCAACAACAAGGAACCAAATATAAGAAGAACTCACTCACTCTCAGCAAAGAGCATTCACATGCCACACAGACACACCATAAGCTTACCCCTAATGTAATACTCTACTAATCGAGCCATTCAGTCAAAGATAAAGAGGTCTTTATAGGTTGTAATGTAGGCTAAGACACGGGTAGGATATATTTGGATATAGTGACTAACCTTCCTAGGCACTTTTAATACACACTTCCTTTTATTTCAACTTTCATGCTCAACCCAATCATTATTCCACATTTTTTTTGTTTCACCTATGACCCCCACTTTTGTTTAGATGCAACTGGCTTCTTATATTATTTATTTTTTTGGGATTTATTTTACAATGCCAGTGCACCAAATAAATAATTCATTCTTGATTCCCCTTTTTCGCTAACTCCCTACTATCCCACACTTTGACTTTTGTATATTCTTTAGTGATTCAAGCGCTTATAGGAGGTAAAGGTTCAAACAATTAAGCTTATTCAAACACAACAATTTAGATCATTATAGGGTTATCAAATAACAGGCTTCAGGCTCAAAGGGGTTAACTATGGTAATATGTACAGGTGGATTAACAATTATATAGGGTTGCACAAATAAATTCCTCAATCATCTCTAAAACCAAACGACTTCTGTTTAGCTTTGCAAACACACAGGGCAAGTTCTAGGTATCGTATGCAAGCATAGAATGCAAGTAACAACTCACACACACTTAGCGTGTAACACGTTCTGAATCTGTTCATCAAAACAATCATACGAGTGTTCAAGCAAGACAAGACGTGCAAAACTAAGGCAAATATATGAGTCCACAAACAAGCTTAGACGTCACACTCTCACGTTCTTTTTAGTTATTTGCAGGTGTGCACATCAAGGGTTACATTCTAACCTTCACCCATCTAATCCTAAAACTAAAAATATTAAAAATCTACCTAACCCGGTTCAAGAAAAACCCTTGGAAAAGAATCATGATCAAAATAAAAACCAAGGGGGAGGTACTACACTACCTAAAAAATAGGAAAAAAAATTAAAAAAAAAACGACATGGACTACTTCCCTCAAGAGTACTGTCCAAGTAGTCCGTCATTAGGAAGAGTCCTCTAACTTTATTTTTGGGTTTATTTTTTATAATTAATTCTGACTTTGACCCTCAAGAGACCCGTCGATAAGTGTTCATCGTTGGGCCAAGTCGTCTAATCCTAATATAGGCATAATCAAATATATACAACACTAATGCTACAATTAACTATAGCTATATATAATACAACACACAATCAGAGCAAGTCTCCCACCCCACACTTAAAATCATGGCATGTCTCCATGTCATATAAAGAAAGTAACGAGCAGAAGCGTTTGAAGACTTTCCTAAGACTCAGTCAGAGTAAGAGACAGTGCTGGGGTCGACATGGCAGGCTCTCCCGAATGCGCAGAACTAGGATATAAACTGGCTCTTCGTCCTGGACTGCCTCTGGGACATGGCATACATCCTCTTGTGTAATACATCCACCAAGGTGTGGACATCCGCGAACTCTTCCTCCAAAGACCACAGCATAGGCCTGGTGGGTTGTGATCTGGATAGTCCAGTCCTATAATTTGTGCGCCAAGATGGAGCAACGCTGTCTGTAGACCTCCTAGATGGAGCAAGAGGGAGCGGATCACCATCCTCATCATCAATCTCAATTGTTGTTCTTGTACCTTGGCCCACTCTGATGCCAGAGGCTTTGAATGCTGCTTTGGATGGCAAATCTCCATCGGCAGGGTTAGTGGGTATATTTTACATGAAGCACAGTGTGGTCACCATAGAAGGGAAATATAATCCCTTTGTCCGCAGTGGTCCCCGGAGGACCATGTCATCTCCAACTATCCGGCGGGATCAAAATCCTTCCTAGCTACAAAGCACCAAGTCAATAGTGCTCGATTGAAGTTCACGTCCGTTGTATTGCTGGATGGCAGGAACCTACTGCAGATGACAGTCAGCCAACATTTGGCCAAGTGAGTGAAAGAGCTAAAATTAAGGGTAATTAGGTCCCGTATCCAAATGGGTCTCCCCTCTTTGCAAAGTACATCTGTCTTAACCTCTCATGTGATCCCTATACTATCATGAAAATAGTCACCATCACTAGTGAATGGAGGTAGCCGCAAAACCTGGCGAATCATTTGGACTTTGGCATTGACCACTTTACCGCGCACAATTACCTCCCTGCTCAGGTGCAATGGGCAGTTGGCATAAAATTCTCTAACTAGCATCTTGTTAACTAGAGTAGGGTCATCGAATAAGAATTCCATCTCCCGCCTCCGAATTTCCTCATACATTTCCTCCTTTTTAGCACGGAGGGCTACCCGGTCAATCGTGGTCTCATGAAGGAAACTCTTTGTAGCTTTTGCGTTGAAATCATCCTCTGCCATTTCTGATTGGAACCTGGACTCATCATAAGTAGGGCACCGGGATCTTCGTGCCAATTGCCTTGGTCTTTTGTGAGCTATATGACATGCAATGAAGCAAAAGAACCATCAAATATGCCATAACTAGTGCCAATCGGATGGGTACTCAAACTTCACCACCCAATGGCACCAAATACTTCCCCCTAATTCATTCATTCTTACTAAGTGCCCAACCTCCATTACAACTGTAGTCAAAGAGAGCAACCACCAAAGTAGCCCCATAATTTTCTTACCTTATTGGGCATAGTACACCCCACACTTACTCTTTTCAATGATACACATGAGATGCAACACTAACATACAACAACTACAACACTACCACCAATCAACTACACAAAATCATCCATCAATTACAACAACACCAAACCTAGGTTGGGCATAAAATGCCTCAAAAATATACAACACAATACCAAATTTTCGGCCAACACACGACCCAATACCATACTACACCACAAAAATATAGTCTAGGCCGACAATCCACCAAAACAACTCCACAATTATATAATAATAGAGACCCAGACAATTTGGCACCAAACAACCCCATAAACATCAAATACGACAAGAGCAAACACAAAATAAAGCAAAAAATTCCAACTTTACACTAATACTAACTAGTATTTACTAAAACTAACCAAGAATTAAATTACACTACTAAAAGAAGAAGAAATAGAGTGGGGATATGAGAAAACTTACTTGCTTGAAGAAGGTGGTGGGTGGTTAGTGAGGATGGAGGTTGGGAGGGATGATAATGGAGGATGTTTGAGAGAATTGGAAGGAAGAAGAAGGGAAAAATAGAGAGAAAGAGAAGGGTTGTATTGGGGTTGGAAGGAATTGTTGTAGCTGCTGGGAAATAGGTGATATGGGTTTAGGTTAAAAGGGTGTAGTTAAAAAGTAAAGGAAAAAAAAAGAACAAAAAATTAACTTACCTGGGCCCTTCAGGGTCTGCCGCAGTCGCGGTAGAACCGAGATAGACTAGGTACAAAGAGGTCAATCCACTGCGGTTCGACCGTGGTTGCGGTGCAATCGCGAGGGACTAACTTCAGAGAGGCTTTGTGACCGCGGTTTGACCGCGTTCTGGGTACCTCTTTGATTCTGACACTATTTTAATTAACTATAAAAGGATACACTTACAATAATTTCATGGGTTTCCTCCCACAAACTGCCTGATTTAACATTGCGGCATGACTTATATGAGCGCAATTAAGGTTCGCTGGACCTCTGTGGTTCATTCAATGCAGCTCGTACTTTTCCTTAGGCTCGTTCACACCCACATAGAATTTTAACCGCTGACCATTGACTATAAATGTATGCGAGTCATCTTCAGTGGCAACTTCCATAGCTCCTGATGGAAAACTTTCAACCATGCGAAATGGTCCAGACCATCGTAACTTAAGCTTACCTGGGAACAATCACAGTCTTGAGTTATAGAGAAATACCTTGTACTCGAATTTGAAATTTTGCTCAATGATGTTCTGATCATGTAACCGTTTCATTCTCTCCTTGTACAACAATCAAGATACCGGAACTCCTCGAGCTTATGTAATTCAGTGACTCTTGACATGCCCGCAGCTTCTAAGTCTAAGTTAAGCTGTTTTAGAGCCCACTGTGCTTTATGTTCAAGTTCAACAAGTAGGTGACAGGCCTTGCCAAACACCAACTTGTATGGTGACATACCAATCGACGTCTTGAAAGTTGTCATGTAAGCCCATAGTGCATCATCTAACTTCCTCACCCAGTCAGTTCTTGTAGCATTCACAGTTTTTGTCAATACGCTCTTGATCTCTCTATCCCCAACAATCTACCCTTGCCATACTCGAACCATCCAACATGAGATCTACACCACCTACCATGCAACGCCTCATACGGGGCCATCTGAATACTTGACTGATAACTATTGTTTTAGGCAAACTCTGCAAGCAGAAAAAACTCATCCCATGAACCTCCAAAATGAATAACACAGGCACGCAACATATCCTCCAAGATCTGAATAGTGCGCCCAGACTGCCCGTCCATCTGAGGGTGGAATGTTGTGCTTAACTCTACCTGCATACCCAGCTCCCGGTGAAATTCCCTCCAGAACTGAGAAGTGAACTGAGTACCTATATCCGAGATAATAGAAACTGGGATCCCGTGTAACCTGACTATCTCCCGAATAAAGATCCATGCCAACCACTCAGATGAGTAAGTAGTGCATACTCGAATGCAGTGCGCAGACTTGGTCAGTCATTCCATAATCACCCAAACTGAATCAAACTTCCTCGAAGTCCAAGGGAGACCACTCACAAATCCATTGTAATACATTCCCATTTCTACTCAGGAATAACCATACGCTGAAGAACACCGCCCAGTCTCCAGTGATCGTACTTGACCTGCTGACAGTTGAGACATCGGGCTACATAACTCACAATATCCTTCTTCATCCTCCTCCACCAGTAATGCTGTCTCAAGTCCTGATACATCCTCGTGGCACCCAGATGAATAGAGTACCATGAGCTGAGAGCCTCCTCTAGGATCAACTCTCGAGGTCCATCTACATTGGGCATGCAAAGCTGGCCCTACATCCTCAACACACCGTCACTATCAATAGTCACGTCCCTGGCATCATCGTACTGAACCCTGTCTTTGAGGACAAGCAAATGTTGATCATCATACTGACGCTCTCTGATGCAATCATATAAGGAGGAACGAGAAACAACGCAAGCCAACACCCGACTCGGCTCTGAAGTATCCAATCTCACCATCCGATTGGCCAACACCTGAATATCAACTGTGAAGAGCCTATACCCAACTGTAATATAAGCCATGCTGCCCATACTAATTGCCTTCCAGCTCAAAGCATCAGCCACTACATTGGTCTTCCCCGGGTGATACAATATGGTAATGTCATAATCCTTAAGCAACGCAAGCCACCTCCGCTGTATCAAATTAAGATCTTCTGTTTGAACAAATGCTGAAGGCTGCGATGATCGGTATACACCTCACAAGAAACACCATACAAGTAGTGCATCCAAATCTTTAGAGCATGAACTATAGCTGCTAACTCCAAATCGTGCACATGGTAGTTCTTCTCATGGGCCTTCAACTGACGAGAAGCATATGTAATAACTCTACCCTCCTACATCAATACACATCCTATGACAACTCTCGAGGCATCACAATACATGGTGTAGGAACCTGAAGGTGATGGAAATATCAGTACTGGAGCTGTGGTCAAAGCTGTCTTGAGCTTCTAAAAGCTCGCCTCACACTCTTTGGACCACACAAATGGAGCACCATTCTGTGTCAACTTGGTAAAGGGTGATGCAATAGAAGAAAATCCCTGAATAAACGGGCGATAATATCCTGCCAACCTAAGGAAACTATAGATCTCAATGGCTGAGGTCGGTGTAGGCCAACTCTGCACCGCCTCTATCTTCTTCGAATCCACCTATATACCATGACTGGAAACCACGTGTCCTAGAAAAGCCATAGACTTAAGCCAGAACTTGATGACATCCAAATCCACCGCTGAAAAGCAATAGATACGGTCGCAGCAATATAATTTACCCAACTATGAGTCGGGGTCAAATCCCACAGAGAACAATGTGTAGGCGATTAGGAATGTAAGAAAATTATCGCTTGTCGCGCAATGCCAAACACTAAGAATCTTGGTTGAAAAAGTGTTTAAATGCAGAAATGTAAACTAACCTAGAAAGCAAGTAAAGTGATCAATGGCTACAAGTATGGTTGCTTCGGGAATTACACTCAAGTAACGATCCAATGTATTTTATGATTTCACAAATATGAGCGAGTTTATGTTAATTAGCTACGGATAATAATTCTTAATTAGCTTCTTCCAAAGACCAACAAGACTTCCTAATTGAATTATCCCTAATCACAATTAGAAGATTAAGCACACCCGATAGGCTACAAGTAGTTCAATCATATCCCTAGGTAGAATCTATAAAATGAGGGTTAACGCCTCAAGTTCTTGTTAATTAATCTTTTCCCAACCCCAAACTAGTTTTCCCAAAATTAATTCGGAGTTAATGGGAAAGTCCTAGGGTTAGCTATTCCCTTTGGAAACATTAAAGAACAATAATAATTAAAGTAACAATAACTCACTTCATAAATATAGAAAAATCATTCAATAAATAAGCACAACAAGGTATTTAACCCACACTTTAAATATGAATATTCCCATAAACAAGATTCAAGTGTTGGAAATAAATACTACACACTTAAATATTCAATACAAAGCAAGGAAATGAAGAACTAAACATAAATGGGAAAGAAAATCTTAACCACAAGCTTCAAATCTTCAAGACCAAAGTGTGTGTGCAAGAACTCTAGCTTCCAAAAATGTTCTCTCTAGTTCTAAGAACTGAAAATAAGCCAAAAATTATTTACAAATGAGCCTGATCGGGTATTAAATGATTTGGGGATCAAAATATGTGAATTTCTAGATTTGCCCATAACCGCCCAGAAAATACACTATGCGATCGCACAAATGGCCATTGCGATCGCATAGATATAAGTCCCCGAACAATGCGATCGCGCAGCATCAATTGCGATCGCATAGCTATAGTATCTCAAACTATGCGATCGCATAGACACCATTGCGTTCACATAGTTTTAATAACCAGCAGCTGTCCAGCCCAAATTTACACTATGCGATCGCATAGTGTCCAATGCGTTCGCATAACTTTAATTTCCTTGGCCTATGTGATCGCATTCGATTCATTGTGATCACATAGAGTAAAAACTTGGCAGACTTTATTTTCCCATTTTAGCTTCTTTTTGACTGGTTTAGACTTGGTTTCTTCACTATTACTTCTAAATCACATAAAACCTGTAAAATATAAGTAAATGGCATTAAATACACGATTTTATCACTCAAACATATCAAAAGTATAGGTTTAAAGACAAGACAAGTTGGTAAAATACCAACTTATCAGAACTCACACTTGGAGAACTTTGCATAAAGCTTCTCCTCCCTCAACCTCTGCAATACCACTCTCAAATACTGAGCATGCTCCTCCGGGCTACGAGAGTACACTAGGATGTCATCAATAAACATAATCACAATGGAATCCAGATACGGCCGGAACACGATGTTCATCAAATGCATAAATGCGACTGGGGCCTTAGTCATCCCAAAAGACATAACTAGAAACTCATAATGCCCATATCTCGTCCTGAAAGTCGTCTTCATATTATCAGATTCCCAAATCTTCAACTGGTGATAGCTTGACCAAAGATAAATCTTCGAGAATACCTTTTCTCCCTGGAGCTGATCAAACAAATCATCAATGCGTGGTAGAGGATACTTGTTCTTCACTGTTACCTATTCAACTGTATGTAATCAATACACATTACTCATTGAGCCATCTTTCTTCTTGACAAACAACACCGGTGCACCCCACAGTGACACACCCGGGCGAATGAACACCTTATCTAGGAGTTCTTG
>JASVEL010003694.1:0-113213 GCA_032618575.1 Nicotiana noctiflora | reverse complement strand
TATTTACTATGAAAGCGCCTAAGCTCTAATACCATTAATAGGATCTTTGTATAGGCATGCGGTAGTCCGCGTAGCCTATACACAGATACAGTAAATTGTATCCTTTAGCTTAAGGACCGGCGGTAATCCGCACAATCAATAAGGACTCAAGAGTCAAAAATATAGAAGAATTTTACAAAGCTTAATGACTGTATGGTAACCTTTTACCCGAGCAAGGGGCCTGTCTGGAACACACTAGTTATCTATACTAGCTCTTGTCTAACCATTTTGACCGTGATGAAGATGCCCTAATGCACTCAGCTTAGCGGGCTTAAAACACGGCTTATTATCCTCAGAAAAAGTATCTTCGTACCCGACTGTACCACCATCTCAGAACCAAGTCAAAAATTCTTTATAAAATTCCTTTATATTTTGATAAGTCTAGATCTTTCATAGTAAACAAGTATAAGACGTTAGAAAACTAACATAGACATGAATATTCTTAGCCGGACATAGTCACGGCTTATAGAGAGGAGAAGGAGAAGACAGAAGAGATGAAGAACAAAAGTACCTTAGCCCTTTGGAGAATACGTATCACTGTATTCTTTCTTGAAAATAAAACTTTACAAAGAGAAAGAGATGTTTACAATAGAGAAGAGAGAGAGAGAGAGAGAGAGAGAGAGAGCTTTCAAGAAGAAAGGTATTTTCTTCCTTGCCTTCCTAATGAATGAAGGTAATCCGCACAATCAATAAGGACTCAAGAGTCGAAAATATAGAAGAATTTTACAAAGCTTAATGACTGTATGGTAACCTTTTACCCGAGCAAGGGGCCTGTCTGGAACACACTAGTTATCTATACTAGCTCTTGTCTAACCATTCTGACCGTGATGAAGATGCCCTAACGCACTCAGCTTAGCGGGCTTAAAACACGGCTTGTTAAACGGAGCTAATAAAGATAGTAATGTACCCGACTGTACCACCATCTCAGAACCAAGTCAAAAATTCTTTATAAAATTCCTTTATATTTTGATAAGTCTAGATCTTTCATAGTAAACAAGTATAAGACGTTAGAAAACTAACATAGACATGAATATTCTTAGCCGGACATAGTCACGGCTTACAGAGAGGAGAAGGAGAAGACAGAAGAGATGAAGAACAAAAGTACCTTAGCCCTTTGGAGAATACGTATCACTGTATTCTTTCTTGAAAATAAAACTTTACAAAGAGAAAGAGATGTTTACAATAGAGAAGAGAGAGAGAGAGAGAGAGAACTTTCAAGAAGAAAGGTATTTTCTTCCTTGCCTTCCTAATGAATGAAGGCTTCTATTTATAAAAGAAAAAAGAATCTATCAATAGTAAAAAGTGGGTCCCTTATGTGGGTCCATACACAGTGTTTTTACTGTTTATACAGTGTTTATACTGTTCATGAATAGTAAGTAGGTCCCTCATGCGGGCCTTTGCACAGTATATCTACTGTTCACCTGTCTTGTCAGTGGGTCCGGCGGCTTTACTGTTTCTTTTTTTCGTCTTTTTCTACTGTTTGGAGGAAATTTTCCACCTTGCGGATCTCGTTATCAGATAATATTTTCTCAGTTTCCATCGGTTGAGAGTCTTGTAAATCTTCGTTGCTTGTTTCACTTTGCATTGATGAGTCAGACTTTTCAGTTTTATTAATAGTCTCTATCAAGTTTCTTTTAACTTCGTCCGGGTATTGCTGGATTAGTTCGGTTTTATATCCTTCCTGAATAGAGATTCTTCGGGCAATATACCTCACTGAACAGTCATCATATAAGATGGTTTTCTGAGACACCTCCGAGTATAACTGGATTTGTGACTTAATGGTGTCTAATAACTCTTGTCCATAAAGTTGCTTTGTTTTGGGATCAATTTTCATTAATTTATCCCAAAAATTATTGTAAAATACCCTGTATAAGCAAGGGATTTTTCTTCGGTATAACCGAATTCTGGATTCCATTTATGAATCCAAGGGATTGAGAATTCAATAAAGAAATATAATTGATCTATACGTTCCAAAAAACATATATGATCTGCATGGTATAGCTGGGTAAGAAATGGCGAAATCTTCGTCCATTCTTTGTATAACTTCAGAAATGGTTCAGGTAAAATATTTACCGTAGGGCCATGATATGACCACCAGTTTATAAACCAGTTTGGAATAGGTGCAGAGAATATCTTCGCACATATCTTGATAAACCAAGTATGCTTATGTCGATCATTATTGTAGTATAGCACTTTATCAAATGCTGTGATATAATCCCGGTAGGTGAAACTCATAAGGGATTTGTTTAGACTTATCTGCCTTTCTTTCATGGTAGATATTCCCCATTCGTCAACAGATATTATCTGTTTGATAATAATCTTTGAGAAGCTATAAACATTCTCAGAAGTATTGTAACCAGAGAAGTGCTGAATCTCTGCACTACCCGTAGTTGTAAGGATAGTTTCATAATAAGATCGGGTTTTATATGATTCACCCGGATAATATAATCCATTAATAAGGTATCTCTGGAATATCTTCCACGGCTCGTCTTTTCTCTGAATTTCAGAGTTTTCCAAAAGAAATATCATTTCTTTCTTGAGCAATTTCTCATAGGATTTAGTATCTTCATCCTCTTTAGCGATTGAAGCAAATGTATCACTTTGCTTTTTGCTGGCTAAATATGCTTGTAAGTGTCCGTATAACGGACTGTCTTCTGGGATATCTTCCAGATGTATTGAAGAAGAAGAAGAAGATTCTTCTTGCTGGACAATTTTTGAATTTATCAATTGTTTTCTTCCCGATTGTATTACTGGGGAAGATGAGGATCCATATGACGATCCTTGATATGATCGATTTTGATAATTTGAGGATGATCGAGAGGGTGTTTTTCCCTTACCTCTTCCTCTGGTGGCCCAAGGAGGGTCCATTATGCACAGATAGTAAATCATTCAGAAAAGTAGAAATCTTCATCACGGTATAACCAATTAAGATCTTGATTAGAAACATCAGAATAATCATGAATTGAAAATTCAAAATCATCGTCCATAATCGAAGTGATTACTTTATCAATAATAAGACTTTGTAAGTCTTTATTTAAAGGAATCGCTCTTATAATGGAAATAAGAGTCTCATCGTTGAAGAAGTTGGTGTAATAACTCATTATTCAAGATATTCACGAGATAAAAAGTCAGGAAGAGAGTTATCAATTCCCTTTTTATAAACAATTTCAAAATCAAAAGGTGCTAGTTGAGCCTGCCATCTAGCAAACATGAGCTTAGAAACATCATGCTTAAAATCTTTGTCAAACATATATTTGACAGATTGGGCATCAGTTTTTATTAAAAACTTATGATTGTACAAATCGTCTTGAAATTTTAAAACACATTTGACAATTGTCAACATTTCGTGGGCCACGGTAGCATATTTCTTCTGGGCATCGTTCCACTTTTCAGAGTGATATCTTATCAGATATTCTCTTTTATCAATGGGATTGATTTGTTTCAAAATCCCACCATAACCGATGTTGGATGCATCGGTCTCAACAATCTTTTGCCAAGTAGGATTGGCCAAAGTTAAGCAGGGTAAAGCTTTTACCCTTTGCTTAATATTTTGGACTATTTTTGTATGTAAATTAGTCCAAGGCTGTTTGTAGGTCTTTTTTAGCCGGTCGTATAATGGGGCTAAATCACGCGACAAGTCTTTAATAAAAGGGAAGACATAATTAAGGCTTCCTAAGAACCTTTGTAATTGAGTTCTATCAGTAATAATATCAGGAAATTTAGAAGCAAATTCAATTGCACGTTGTATAGGGGTTATCTTTCCATGAGAAATATTATGTCCTAAAAATCTAACATCAGTTTGAAATAAACTCATTTTTGGTTTAGAAATTACCAAACCATTTTGTATAACAATCTTTTTGAAAATATCAAGATGTTTGATATGTGTTTCAAAGGTTTTGGAATAAACCAAAATATCGTCAATATAAACAATGATGAAATCCAAATATGGATTAAAAATGTCATTCATGATTTTTTGAAATTCAGAAGGAGCATTTTTTAGACCAAATGGCATAACATTCCATTCATATTGTCCAAAGGGAACATTAAAAGCAGTTCTATAAGTATGCTCTTTAAAAATTTGAATCTGCCAATAACCAGACTTTAAATCGAATTTTGAAAATATATTAGCATCATATAAACGAGAAAGAAGATCCCTTTTATTGGGGATCGGATACCTAATCCATTTTAAACTCTTATTAAGAGGTTTGTAATTGATAACTAATCGGGGAATTCCTCGTTCTTTTTCTGCAGCATTATTAACGTAAAATGCCGAACAAGACCAAGGGGATTTTGAGGGCTTTATCAGACCTCTTTGTAAGAGACTATCAATCTCAGTTTTACAAAAGGCGACCAATTCTGAATTCATCTGGCATGGTCGAGATTTTGTAGGAATATTATCCTCAGAAAAAGTATCTTCGTAAGGAAGAGTAACAATATGCTTTTTCGGTTCCAAAAAGCACTAGGATGATCGGCACAAATATCAATAGCCAATTTTTTAGAAATCAAATTGATTTTTTCTTTTGTTTTAGCAGAATTTATTGTATCAAATATGTTCATGCTAAATAGTTCTAATTGCAAAGAATCTACATGCTTTTGTTTCATGTCAATTAAAGCATTGATATCACGAGTTACGGGATTTGTAACAAAAGAATAATAAATATTTTTATTATTATAGGTAGCATTAAAACCTTTTGCATCAATATTGGTAAAAGGATAAACAGCGTTTATAAAAGGAGTTCCTAAAATAATAGGAGGATATAACTGATTTTTAACCAGAAAAAAGAAGTGAGGAATGCAAACTTTATTTTGACAAATATGCGTGTTAGGCAATTTATACTTTATATCTAAAGCATGGCCAGAAGCAGATTTAACCATATGAGTAGTTTTTTGAAAATATTTAGTGGGAACTAATCCCTCTTGGATGCAACTAACATCTGCACCACTATCAATCATAGCAACACCAGAAATTGTAAAATCGTTACTAACGAGAATAGTACAATTAATGTACCATTTATGAGCAGTCACTATTTGCATCATTCCTAGAAACATATCCTTAGCAGGACTGATATCTAGAGAGTGAGGTTCCTTTTCCTCAGTGGCAGTATTTTTACCTTTATCGGTAGGTGACTGAACTAGAGAATTATAATTTTCTAGTTGAATAATTCGGTGATCATGAATCATTTGATTCTGTTTAAGAGATTTAATATCCCTTTTCAGATTTTCAATTTCCTCCTTTAGATCATTAAAAGAGGCATCGCGAGTCACATTGACTCTATTTTCTCGTCGTCTATTGATTTCATCAATCGTATAAAGGGGAGTATACTCAATCCTTTTCTTGGAAAAGAAATCATTTGAAGACTCAGTAGTATTACTAGAGCTTGAAGCAAAATTAATAATTTTTTGACGAAGTTTATCGTCCGTAACTTCTTTTAAAAGATCTATGACATTTTCAGAAGAAATAGTTTGCACATTCAAATCTTGAAAAACAGCTTGTAATTTATAAAATTCATCATTTTCACAAGTACAAGCAGTGCTATTACAGGTTACACAGGAAGATATATCACGATCTTCATTAGTATCTAATTTAATCAAGTCAACTTCGGATTCGTATTCGGAAGAATCTGAGATATAATCCGATTCAGATCCGGAAGTGTACAAAAGACCATAAACCTTGTTGTAAGATTCATTGTCTAGCTCTAAAGCTTTAAGTTTCTGAAGCTTACAATTTGGAGCTATGTGGCCAAATTTTCCACATTTGTAACACTTAATGTTGGCAAGATCCCGTTTGGATCTATTTTTTGCAAATCTAGTAGATTTACGATGTGACTTTCTAGTATCACGCTCTTCTTTCGATCTATATCTAGATCTTCTCTTTCGATAAGGCTTATCGGAATAATCAGCGTTATGACGCTTATAACTCTTTTTTCTTGAGTTATTAGGCATTCCAAACTGGGTACAGAAGTCTCCTAATTGAGATTTTTCTTGGCGCCTAGTATTCTTAATTTGTTGAGCTAGATGTAGCTCATTACAAAGTTTTAACCCTTCTTGGGTACAAATTCCTACCAAATTACCATAGGTAAAGGTGTCATAGGGAATATGAGTATTATTTCCCCTTAGGGTATTTCTTACCCTTTCGGCGAACAAGGGGGAAGACCATCTATAAACTTTGCTTTCCAAAAATCGGTAGCATTCTCGGGTAATTCCATAACCCGACTAAGAAATGTATCTTTATACCAACGAAATTCGCTGAGATTCTTACATCTCAGGACTATTTAAAAGAATACGAACATTTTCATTTTGGTTGGTAAATCTACCACTAAAATGCTCTAAAATATTCAAGATAAGAGTATAGACTGCATCTTCTCTATCTGCAGCAAGGGGAAGACCTAGGTTATCAAAACCCGCTTCTTTGGCTTTGGCTTCCATGATTGAAGCCTTTTGAGGGGAAGTAAGATTATTATCCCACCAGCCACGAAGTTGGCCAGTAAAGCCAGCGATTATCATTTTAGCAATAGTTTTATCTGTATTGCCAGTAGCTTTACAGATCGTGGAATACATTAGTATTCTATGAACAAGGATGGTTAACTGTCTATCGGTTAAACCATCGAGATTCCATTCGTAAATATGAGTACCACTATAAGACGTATTAGTCTGATTCCAGTCACGTTCTTCAATTAAGACATCTTGAGGAGTAGGTCGAGAATAATAAAAATTTGTCATTCTCGGATTATCACCATACCTACTATTTGGCTTAATCAAACCTCTAGATCCTTTGAGTTTATTAAACTCTGACCAAATTTCTTCTTTATAGTCAGAAGTGGACTCTATTCTATCAACAAAGTCATTTGAAAGATTTAACGGTTTAAGATCGAGATTAGCAAATTTCTCATTGAGAAGGTCTTCAAGAGTTTTAAATGTAGAAGACTTAAAATCCGTAATCTCAGGAGGACGCTGAATATGAGTTGGAACAGTTTGACTATTTGAAGTCGAAGCAACATTGGAAGTATGTGTTACCTCAATAGTAGTCTTTTTACTCATATTCTTTATCAAAACAGTAAGCTTATCAAGCTTTTGATCAAGAGAACTAATATGTTCTCCTAAAACTTTAACATAAAGGCTCAAATAATTATTTTGAGAAAAGAGATTATTAATCTCGTTAATACTAACTTGCTCGACATTTTTTTCAATAAATTTTTGAAAAGCAGAAAATGTTATACCAGTACTATTTGGTAAAACAAACGGGGCTTGAGGAGGATATACAGTGGTAACAATCTTACCATCGCTTTCATGATAAGAACGTGTTAGTACCTTAATGTAATAAGGCAAATAAGTGGTTATAAACCAGGGAACAAAATATATGATTTGATTATGCAAAGCACAAGTTTCATAGAATTCTTGCGAAATACAATTTAAATCATTTTCACTATAAGTGTCAAAAAACCAAGTTTTAAACTGGTTCCATTTTTTATCAGAAAATTCTTTTTGAATAAACTTTCTTGCCGGAGAACCCGGACTAAAATCAATTTGGTGTGGAATCATTAAGTACTATCTAGGTCAAAATCCATTTCGGATGGGGAAGGAATGTCCTTATCCGGGACATTTTTACTATCCTGGACAATATTTGTTTGAGGGTTGATTCGTACCTCTTCAACGTAGCTATTATTATCTCTACTGGAAATCGTATGCGGTGATGCGGCACTCTTTCGAGCTGGTCCATAGACCACCTTTTCTATAGGAGAGATATGCTGAATAGCCGGGAAATGGCTAGAAATTGACCTTCTGCTATTAACAGGGGTCTCGTTATCAAACTGGATACAAATCCTTCCATCAGGATTTTGAGTAATATGAGAATACTCGTCCCGAGAAACAGCATTAGTAATCTGTTCGGGAGATATGACCGAATTTAAGGTCCAAGTGGTTGGAAAATTAATTTCTTCCCACTTAATAGGTCTCCTAGTGGTGACCTTTGATTTGGCAAAATTAGTTTCTACCAAAATCGTTTGATCGGATGTATCATATAACTTACATCTCGGATTTAAAGTAGATAATAATTTAAAATAAATTCTATAAGACAAACATATAAGTTCCGAACCCGGAGCATAGTTATAACCATGAGTTTTGACATTTAATGTCAAGGCATCAAGAATATTAACATCAGAGAGAGATAATTGTAAATTGGGTTGAGTATTGAAATATACTGGACCATAGGCGACAGTAGATTCAATCGAACCCATTAGAGACTGTCTAAAATTTAAATTTCTAGCATCTCTAAGAGCTGCTAGGAAAGTCTCCGGTAACCCTTTAAGGGTTAAAGGTTTAAAAGCAATTTGAACCATACCAATATGCAAATAATTATACATGTTTCTATAAGAAGAAATATCTCTCTTGCTGAGTAAACAAATCGTCTGTTCGGATGAGTTTAGAGCTAAAGATTGCTCTGTCGTTTTAATCAACTGTTTATTAGACAGTTTATCAAACAAACCATAATCATAAATGGTTTTCATAGGGACTTTAGGAATAGTCCATTTATTCAATAAATCAAGATTAAGAGGTATATCTACCTCTTTCAATCTAGTACTTTTAGTACTAGTTTCTCCTGGATCCATGATCAAATATTTCATGTCTATGCTAGAAGTTTCTTCACATCTAGTACTTTATTTACTATGAAATCTCCTAGGCTTTGATACCATTAACAGGATCTCTGGATAGGCATGCGGTAGTCCACGTAGCCTATATAGAGATCTTGTTAATGGTATCAGAGCCACCAGCTCGAAAGAGTGCCGCATCACTGCATACGATTTCCAGTAGAGATAATAATAGCTACGTTGAAGAGGTACGAATCAACCCTCAAACAAATATTGTCCAAGATAGTAAAAATGTCCCGGATAAGGACATTCCTTCCCCATCCGAAATGGATTTTGACCTAGATAGTACTTAATGATTCCACACCAAATTGATTTTAGTCCGGGTTCTCCGGCAAGAAAGTTTATTCAAAAAGAATTTTCTGATAAAAAATGGAACCAGTTTAAAACTTGGTTTTTTGACACTTATAGTGAAAATGATTTAAATTGTATTTCGCAAGAATTCTATGAAACTTGTGCTTTGCATAATCAAATCATATATTTTGTTCCCTGGTTTATAACCACTTATTTGCCTTATTACATTAAGGTACTAACACGTTCTTATCATGAAAGCGATGGTAAGATTGTTACCACTGTATATCCTCATCAAGCCCCGTTTGTTTTACCAAATAGTACTGGTATAACATTTTCTGCTTTTCAAAAATTTATTGAAAAAAATGTCGAGCAAGTTAGTATTAACGAGATTAATAATCTCTTTTCTCAAAATAATTATTTGAGCCTTTATGTTAAAGTTTTAGGAGAACATATTAGTTCTCTTGATCAAAAGCTTGATAAGCTTACGGTTTTGATAAAGAATATGAGTAAAAAGACTACTATTGAGGTAACACATACTTCCAGTGTTGCTTCGACTTCAAATAGTCAAACTGTTCCAACTCATATTCAGCGTCCTCCTGAGATTACGGATTTTAAGTCTTCTACATTTAAAACTCTTGAAGACCTTCTCAATGAGAAATTTGCTAATCTCGATCTTAAACCGTTAAATCTTTCAAATGACTTTGTTGATAGAATAGAGTCCACTTCTGACTATAAAGAAGAAATTTGGTCAGAGTTTAATAAACTCAAAGGATCTAGAGGTTTGATTAAGCCAAATAGTAGGTATGGTGATAATCCGAGAATGACAAATTTTTATTATTCTCGACCTACTCCTCAAGATGTCTTAATTGAAGAACGTGACTGGAATCAGACTAATACGTCTTATAGTGGTACTCATATTTACGAATGGAATCTCGATGGTTTAACCGATAGACAGTTAACCATCCTTGTTCATAGAATACTAATGTATTCCACGATCTGTAAAGCTACTGGCAATACAGATAAAACTATTGCTAAAATGATAATCGCTACTGGCCAACTTCGTGGCTGGTGGGATAATAATCTTACTTCCCTCAAAAGGCTTCAATCATGGAAGCCAAAGCCAAAGAAGCGGGTTTTGATAACCTAGGTCTTCCCCTTGCTGCAGATAGAGAAGATGCAGTCTATACTCTTATCTTGAATATTTTAGAGCATTTTAGTGGTAGATTTACCAACCAAAATGAAAATGTTCGTATTCTTTTAAATAGTCTGAGATGTAAGAATCTCAGCGAATTTCGTTGGTATAAAGATACATTTCTTAGTCGGGTTATGGAATTACCCGAGAATGCTACCGATTTTTGGAAAGCAAAGTTTATAGATGGTCTTCCCCCTTGTTCGCCGAAAGGGTAAGAAATACCCTAAGGGTAAATAATACTCATATTCCCTATGACACCTTTACCTATGGTAATTTGGTAGGAATTTGTACCCAAGAAGGGTTAAAACTTTGTAATGAGCTACATCTAGCTCAACAAATTAAGAATACTAGGCGCCAAGAAAAATCTCAATTAGGAGACTTCTGTACCCAGTTTGGAATGCCTAATAACTCAAGAAAAAAGAGTTATAAGCGTCATAACGCTGATTATTCCGATAAGCCTTATCGAAAGAGAAGATCTAGATATAGATCGAAAGAAGAGCGTGATACTAGAAAGGCACATCGTAAATCTACTAGATTTGCGAAAAATAGATCCAAACGGGATCTTGCCAACATTAAGTGTTACAAATGTGGAAAATTTGGCCACATAGCTCCAAATTGTAAGCTTCAGAAACTTAAAGCTTTAGAGCTAGACAATGAATCTTACAACAAGGTTTATGGTCTTTTGTACACTTCCGGATCTGAATCGGATTATATCTCAGATTCTTCCGAATACGAATTCGAAGCTGACTTGATTAAATTAGATACTAATGAAGATCGTGATATATCTTCCTGTGTAACCTGTAATAGCACTGCTTGTACTTGTGAAAATGATGAATTTTATAAATTACAAGCTGTTTTTCAAGATTTGAATGTGCAAACTATTTCTTCTGAAAATGTCATAGATCTTTTAAAAGAAGTTATGGACGATAAACTTCGTCAAAAAATTATTAATTTTGCTTCAAGCTCTAGTAATACTACTGAGTCTTCAAATGATTTCTTTTCCAAGAAAAGGATTGAGTATACTCCCCCTTATACGATTGATGAAATCAATAGACGACGAGAAAATAGAGTCAATGTGACTCGCGATGCCTCTTTTAATGATCTAAAGGAGGAAATTGAAAATCTGAAAAGGGATATTAAATCTCTTAAACAGAATCAAATGATTCATGATCACCGAATTATTCAACTAGAAAATTATAATTCTCTAGTTCAGTCACCTACCGATAAAGGTAAAAATACTGCTACTGAGGAAAAGGAACCTCACTCTCTAGATATCAGTCCTGCTAAGGATATGTTTCTAGGAATGATGCAAATAGTGACTGCTCATAAATGGTACATTAATTGTACTATTCTCGTTAGTAACGATTTTACAATTTCTGGTGTTGCTATGATTGATAGTGGTGCAGATGTTAGTTGCATCCAAGAGGGATTAGTTCCCACTAAATATTTTCAAAAAACTACTCATATGGTTAAATCTGCTTCTGGCCATGCTTTAGATATAAAGTATAAACTGCCTAACACGCATATTTGTCAAAATAAAGTTTGCATTCCTCACTTCTTTTTTATGGTTAAAAATCAGTTATATCCTCCTATTATTTTAGGAACTCCTTTTATAAACGCTGTTTATCCTTTTACCAATATTGATGCAAAAGGTTTTAATGCTACCTATAATAATAAAAATATTTATTATTCTTTTGTTACAAATCCTGTAACTCGTGATATCAATGCTTTAATTGACATGAAACAAAAGCATGTAGATTCTTTGCAATTAGAACTATTTAGCATGAACATATTTGATACAATAAATTCTGCTAAAACAAAAGAAAAAATCAATTTGATTTCTAAAAAATTGGCTATTGATATTTGTGCCGATCATCCTAGTGCTTTTTGGAACCGGAAAAAGCATATTGTTACTCTTCCTTACGAAGATACTTTTTCTGAGGATAATATTCCTACAAAATCTCGACCATGCCAGATGAATTCAGAATTGGTCGCCTTTTGTAAAACTGAGATTGATAGTCTCTTACAAAGAGGTCTGATAAAGCCCTCAAAATCCCCTTGGTCTTGTTCGGCATTTTACGTTAATAATGCTGCAGAAAAAGAACGAGGAATTCCCCGATTAGTTATCAATTACAAACCTCTTAATAAGAGTTTAAAATGGATTAGGTATCCGATCCCCAATAAAAGGGATCTTCTTTCTCGTTTATATGATGCTAATATATTTTCAAAATTCGATTTAAAGTCTGGTTATTGGTAAATTCAAATTTTCAAAGAGCATACTTATAGAACTGCTTTTAATGTTCCCTTTGGACAATATGAATGGAATGTTATGCCATTTGGTCTAAAAAATGCTCCTTCTGAATTTCAAAAAATCATGAATGACATTTTTAATCCATATTTGGATTTCATCATTGTTTATATTGACGATATTTTGGTTTATTCCAAAACCTTTGAAACACATATCAAACATCTTGATATTTTCAAAAAGATTGTTATACAAAATGGTTTGGTAATTTCTAAACCAAAAATGAGTTTATTTCAAACTGATGTTAGATTTTTAGGACATAATATTTGTCGGGGAAAGATAACCCCTATACAACGTGCAATTGAATTTGCTTCTAAATTTTCTGATATTATTACTGATAGAACTCAATTACAAAGGTTCTTAGGAAGCCTTAATTATGTCTCCCCTTTTATTAAAGACTTGTCGCGTGATTTAGCCCCATTATACGACCGGCTAAAAAAGACCTACAAACAGACTTGGACTAATTTACATACAAAAATAGTCCAAAATATTAAGCAAAGGGTAAAAGCTTTACCCTGCTTAACTTTGGCCAATCCTACTTGGCAAAAGATTGTTGAGACTGATGCATCCAACATCGGTTATGGTGGGATTTTGAAACAAATAAATCCCATTGATAAAAGAGAATATCTGATAAGATATCACTCTGGAAAGTGGAACGATGCCCAGAAGAAATATGCTACTGTGGCCCACGAAATGTTGACAATTGTCAAATGTGTTTTAAAATTTCAAGACGATTTATACAATCATAAGTTTTTAATAAAAACTGATGCCCAATCTGTCAAATATATGTTTGACAAAGATTTTAAGCATGATGTTTCTAAGCTCATGTTTGCTAGATGGCAGGCTCAACTAGCACCTTTTGATTTTGAAATTGTTTATAAAAAGGGAATTGATAACTCTCTTCCTGACTTTTTATCTCGTGAATATCTTGAATAATGAGTTATTACACCAACTTCTTCAACGATGAGACTCTTATTTCCATTATAAGAGCGATTCCTTTAAATAAAGACTTACAAAGTCTTATTATTGATAAAGTAATCACTTCGATTATGGACGATGATTTTGAATTTTCAATTCATGATTATTCTGATGTTTCTAATCAAGATCTTAATTGGTTATACCGTGATGAAGATTTCTACTTTTCTGAATGATTTACTATCTGTGCAGAATGGACCCTCCTTGGGCCACCAGAGGAAGAGGTAAGGGAAAAACACCCTCTCGATCATCCTCAAATTATCAAAATCGATCATATCAAGGATCGTCATATGGATCCTCATCTTCCCCAGTAATACAATCGGGAAGAAAACAATTGATAAATTCAAAAATTGTCCAGCAAGAAGAATCTTCTTCTTCTTCTTCAATACATCTGGAAGATATCCCAGAAGACAGTCCGTTATACGGACACTTACAAGCATATTTAGCCAGCAAAAAGCAAAGTGATACATTTGCTTCAATCGCTAAAGAGGATGAAGATACTAAATCCTATGAGAAATTGCTCAAGAAAGAAATGATATTTCTTTTGGAAAACTCTGAAATTCAGAGAAAAGACGAGCCGTGGAAGATATTCCAGAGATACCTTATTAATGGATTATATTATCCGGGTGAATCATATAAAACCCGATCTTATTATGAAACTATCCTTACAACTACGGGTAGTGCAGAGATTCGGCACTTCTCTGGTTACAATACTTCTGAGAATGTTTATAGCTTCTCAAAGATTATTATCAAACAGATAATATCTGTTGACGAATGGGGAATATCTACCATGAAAGAAAGGCAGATAAGTCTAAACAAATCCCTTATGAGTTTCACCTATTGGGATTATATCACAGCATTTGATAAAGTGCTATACTACAATAATGATCGACATAAGCATACTTGGTTTATCAAGATATGTGCGAAGATATTCTCTGCACCTATTCCAAACTGGTTTATAAACTGGTGGTCATATCATGGCCCTACGGTAAATATTTTACCTGAACCATTTCTGAAGTTATACAAAGAATGGACGAAGATTTCGCCTTTTCTTACCCAGTTATACCATGCAGATCATATATGTTTTTTGGAACGTATAGATCAATTATATTTCTTTATTGAATTCTCAATCCCTTGGATTCATAAATGGAATCCAGAATTCGGTTATACCGAAGAAAAAATCCCTTGCTTATACAGGGTATTTTACAATAATTTTTGGGATAAATTAATGAAAATTGATCCCAAAACAAAGCAACTTTATGGACAAGAGTTATTAGACACCATTAAGTCACAAATCCAGTTATACTCGGAGGTGTCTCAGAAAACCATCTTATATGATGACTGTTCAGTGAGGCATATTGCCCGAAGAATCTCTATTCAGGAAGGAGATAAGACCGAACTAATCCAGCAATACCTGGACGAAGTTAAAAGAAACTTGATAGAGACTATTAATAAAACTGAAAAGTCTGACTCATCAATGCAAAGTGAAACAAGCAACGAAGATTTACAAGACTCTCAGCCGATGGAAACTGAGAAAATATTATCTGATAACGAGATCCGCAAGGTGGAAAATTTCCTCCAAACAGTAGAAAAAGACGGAAAAAAGAAACAGTAAAGCCGCCGGACCCACTGACAAGACAGGTGAACAGTAGATATACTGTGCAAAGGCCCGCATGAGGGACCTACTTACTATTCATGAACAGTAGAAACACTGTATAAATAGTAAAAACACTGTGTATGGGCCCACATAAGGGACCCACTTTTTACTATTGATAGATTCTTTTTTCTTTTATAAATAGAAGCCTTCATTCATTAGGAAGGCAAGGAAGAAAATACCTTTCTTCTTGAAAGCTCTCTCTCTCTCTCTCTCTCTCTCTCTCTCTCTTCTCTATTGTAAACATCTCTTTCTCTTTGTAAAGTTTTATTTTCAAGAAAGAATACAGTGATACGTATTCTCCAAAGGGCTAAGGTACTTTTGTTCTTCATCTCTTCTGTCTTCTCCTTCTCCTCTCTGTAAGCCGTGACTATGTCCGGCTAAGAATATTCATGTCTATGTTAGTTTTCTAACGTCTTATACTTGTTTACTATGAAAGATCTAGACTTATCAAAATATAAAGGAATTTTATAAAGAATTTTTGACTTGGTTCCGGGATGGTGGTACAGTCGGGTACATTACTATCTTTATTAGCTCCGTTTAACAAGCCGTGTTTTAAGCCCGCTAAGCTAAGTGCGTTAGGGCATCTTCATCACGGTCAGAATGGTTAGACAAGAGCTAGTATAGATAACTAGTGTGTTCCAGACAGGCCCCTTGCTCGGGTAAAAGGTTACCATACAGTCATTAAGCTTTGTAAAATTCTTCTATATTTTCGACTCTTGAGTCCTTATTGATTGTGCGGATTACCGCCAGTCCTTAAGCTAAAGGATACAAATTTAAAGATACATTTCTTAGTCGGGTTATGGAATTACCCGAGAATGCTACCGATTTTTGGAAAGCAAAGTTTATAGATGGTCTTCCCCCTTGTTCGCCGAAAGGGTAAGAAATACCCTAAGGGGAAATAATACTCATATTCCCTATGACACCTTTACCTATGGTAATTTGGTAGGAATTTGTACCCAAGAAGGGTTAAAACTTTGTAATGAGCTACATCTAGCTCAACAAATTAAGAATACTAGGCGCCAAGAAAAATCTCAATTAGGAGACTTCTGTACCCAATTTGGAATGCCTAATAACTCAAGAAAAAAGAGTTATAAGCGTCATAACGCTGATTATTCCGATAAGCCTTATCGAAAGAGAAGATCTAGATATAGATCGAAAGAAGAGCGTGATACTAGAAAGTCACATCGTAAATCTACTAGATTTGCAAAAAATAGATCCAAACGGGATCTTGCCAACATTAAGTGTTACAAATGTGGAAAATTTGGCCACATAGCTCCAAATTGTAAGCTTCAGAAACTTAAAGCTTTAGAGCTAGACAATGAATCTTACAACAAGGTTTATGGTCTTTTGTACACTTCCGGATCTGAATCGGATTATATCTCAGATTCTTCCGAATACGAATCCGAAGCTGACTTGATTAAATTAGATACTAATAAAGATCGTGATATATCTTCCTGTGTAACCTGTAATAGCACTGCTTGTACTTGTGAAAATGATGAATTTTATAAATTACAAGCTGTTTTTCAAGATTTGAATGTGCAAACTATTTCTTCTGAAAATGTCATAGATCTTTTAAAAGAAGTTACGGACGATAAACTTCGTCAAAAAATTATTAATTTTGCTTCAAGCTCTAGTAATACTACCGAGGTAAAGGTGTCATAGGGAATATGAGTATTATTTCCCCTTATACGATTGATGAAATCAATAGACGACGAGAAAATAGAGTCAATGTGACTCGCGATGCCTCTTTTAATGATCTAAAGGAGGAAATTGAAAATCTGAAAAGGGATATTAAATCTCTTAAACAGAATCAAATGATTCATGATCACCGAATTATTCAACTAGAAAATTATAATTCTCTAGTTCAGTCACCTACCGATAAAGGTAAAAATACTGCTACCGAGGAAAAGGAACCTCACTCTCTAGATATCAGTCCTGCTAAGGATATGTTTCTAGGAATGATGCAAATAGTGACTTGCTCATAAATGGTACATTAATTGTACTATTCTCGTTAATAACGATTTCACAATTTCTAGTGTTGCTATGATTGATAGTGGTGCGGATGTTAGTTGCATCCAAGAGGGATTAGTCCCCAGTAAATATTTTCAAAAAACTACTCATATGGTTAAATCTGCTTCTGGCCATGCTTTAGATATAAAGTATAAACTGCCTAACACGCATATTTGTCAAAATAAAGTTTGCATTCCTCACTTCTTTTTTCTGGTTAAAAATCAGTTATATCCTCCTATTATTTTAGGAACTCCTTTTATAAACGCTGTTTATCCTTTTACCAATATTGATGCAAAAGGTTTTAATGCTACCTATAATAATAAAAATATTTATTATTCTTTTGTTACAAATCCCGTAACTCGTGATATCAATGCTTTAATTGACATGAAACAAAAGCATGTAGATTCTTTGCAATTAGAACTATTTAGCATGAACATATTTGATACAATAAATTCTGCTAAAACAAAAGAAAAAATCAATTTGATTTCTAAAAAATTGGCTATTGATATTTGTGCCGATCATCCTAGTGCTTTTTGGAACCGGAAAAAGCATATTGTTACTCTTCCTTACGAAGATACTTTTTCTGAGGATAATATTCCCACAAAATCACGACCATGCCAGATGAATTCAGAATTGGTCGCCTTTTGTAAAACTGAGATTGATAGTCTCTTACAAAGAGGTCTGATAAAGCCCTCAAAATCCCCTTGGTCTTGTTCGGCATTTTACGTTAATAATGCTGCAGAAAAAGAACGAGGAATTCCCCGATTAGTTATCAATTACAAACCTCTTAATAAGAGTTTAAAATGGATTAGGTATCCGATCCCCAATAAAAGGGATCTTCTTTCTCGTTTATATGATGCTAATATATTTTCAAAATTCGATTTAAAGTCTGGTTATTGGCAGATTCAAATTTTCAAAGAGCATACTTATAGAACTGCTTTTAATGTTCCCTTTGGACAATATGAATGGAATGTTATGCCATTTGGTCTAAAAAATGCTCCTTCTGAATTTCAAAAAATCATGAATGACATTTTTAATCCATATTTGGATTTCATCATTGTTTATATTGACGATATTTTGGTTTATTCCAAAACCTTTGAAACACATATCAAACATCTTGATATTTTCAAAAAGATTGTTATACAAAATGGTTTGGTAATTTCTAAACCAAAAATGAGTTTATTTCAAACTGATGTTAGATTTTTAGGACATAATATTTGTCGGGGAAAGATAACCCCTATACAACGTGCAATTGAATTTGCTTCTAAATTTTCTGATATTATTACTGATAGAACTCAATTACAAAGGTTCTTAGGAAGCCTTAATTATGTCTCCCCTTTTATTAAAGACTTGTCGCGTGATTTAGCCCCATTATACGACCGGCTAAAAAAGACCTACAAACAGCCTTGGACTAATTTACATACAAAAATAGTCCAAAATATTAAGCAAAGGGTAAAAGCTTTACCCTGCTTAACTTTGGCCAATCCTACTTGGCAAAAGATTGTTGAGACTGATGCATCCAACATCGGTTATGGTGGGATTTTGAAACAAATAAATCCCATTGATAAAAGAGAATATCTGATAAGATATCACTCTGGAAAGTGGAACGATGCCCAGAAGAAATATGCTACTGTGGCCCACGAAATGTTGACAATTGTCAAATGTGTTTTAAAATTTCAAGACGATTTATACAATCATAAGTTTTTAATAAAAACTGATGCCCAATCTGTCAAATATATGTTTGACAAAGATTTTAAGCATGATGTTTCTAAGCTCATGTTTGCTAGATGGCGAGCTCAACTAGCACCTTTTGATTTTGAAATTGTTTATAAAAAGGGAACTGATAACTCTCTTCCTGACTTTTTATCTCGTGAATATCTTGAATAATGAGTTATTACACCAACTTCTTCAACGATGAGACTCTTATTTCCATTATAAGAGCGATTCCTTTAAATAAAGACTTACAAAGTCTTATTATTGATAAAGTAATCACTTCGATTATGGACGATGATTTTGAATTTTCAATTCATGATTATTCTGATGTTTCTAATCAAGATCTTAATTGGTTATACCGTGATGAAGATTTCTACTTTTCTGAATGATTTACTATCTGTGCATAATGGACCCTCCTTGGGCCACCAGAGGAAGAGGTAAGGGAAAAACACCCTCTCGATCATCCTCAAATTATCAAAATCGATCATATCAAGGATCGTCATATGGATCCTCATCTTCCCCAGTAATACAATCGGGAAGAAAACAATTGATAAATTCAAAAATTGTCCAGCAAGAAGAATCTTCTTCTTCTTCTTCAATACATCTGGAAGATATCCCAGAAGACAGTCCGTTATACGGACACTTACAAGCATATTTAGCCAGCAAAAAGCAAAGTGATACATTTGCTTCAATCGCTAAAGAGGATGAAGATACTAAATCCTATGAGAAATTGCTCAAGAAAGAAATGATATTTCTTTTGGAAAACTATGAAATTCAGAGAAAAGACGAGCCGTGGAAGATATTCCAGAGATACCTTATTAATGGATTATATTATCCGGGTGAATCATATAAAACCCGATCTTATTATGAAACTATCCTTACAACTACGGGTAGTGCAGAGATTCAACACTTCTCTGGTTACAATACTTCCGAGAATGTTTATAGCTTCTCAAAGATTATTATCAAACAGGATAATATCTGTTGACGAATGGGGAATATCTACCATGAAAGAAAGGCAGATAAGTCTAAACAAATCCCTTATGAGTTTCACCTACTCGGATTATATCACAGCATTTGATAAAGTGCTATACTACAATAATGATCGACATAAGCATACTTGGTTTATCAAGATATGTGCAAAGATATTCTCTGCACCTATTCCAAACTAGTTTATAAACTGGTGGTCATATCATGGCCCTACGGTAAATATTTTACCTGAACCATTTCTGAAGTTATACAAAGAATGGACGAAGATTTCGCCTTTTCTTACCCAGTTATACCATGCAGATCATATATGTTTTTTGGAACGTATAGATCAATTATATTTCTTTATTGAATTCTCAATCCCTTGGATTCATAAATGGAATCCAGAATTCGGTTATACCGAAGAAAAAATCCCTTGCTTATACAGGGTATTTTACAATAATTTTTGGGATAAATTAATGAAAATTGATCCCAAAACAAAGCAACTTTATGGACAAGAGTTATTAGACACCATTAAGTCACAAATCCAGTTATACTCGGAGGTGTCTCAGAAAACCATCTTATATGATGACTGTTCAGTGAGGCATATTGCCCGAAGAATCTCTATTCAGGAAGGAGATAAGACCGAACTAATCCAGCAATACCTGGACGAAGTTAAAAGAAACTTGATAGAGACTATTAATAAAACTGAAAAGTCTGACTCATCAATGCAAAGTGAAACAAGCAACGAAGATTTACAAGACTCTCAGCCGATGGAAACTGAGAAAATATTATCTGATAACGAGATCCGCAAGGTGGAAAATTTCCTCCAAACAGTAGAAAAAGACGGAAAAAAGAAACAGTAAAGCCGCCGGACCCACTAACAAGACAAGTGAACAGTAGATATATTGTGCAAAGGCCCGCATGAGGGACCTACTTACTATTCATGAACAGTAGAAACACTATGTAAACAGTAAAAACACTGTGTATGGGCCCACATAAGGGACCCACTTTTTACTATTGATAGATTCTTTTTTCTTTTATAAATAGAAGCCTTCATTCATTAGGAAGGCAAGGAAGAAAATACCTTTCTTCTTGAAAGCTCTCTCTCTCTCTCTCTCTCTCTCTCTCTCTTCTCTATTGTAAACATCTCTTTCTCTTTGTAAAGTTTTATTTTCAAGAAAGAATACAGTGATACGTATTCTCCAAAGGGCTAAGGTACTTTTGTTCTTCATCTCTTCTGTCTTCTCCTTCTCCTCTCTGTAAGCCGTGACTATGTCCGGCTAAGAATATTCATGTCTATGTTAGTTTTCTAACGTCTTATACTTGTTTACTATGAAAGATCTAGACTTATCAAAATATAAAGGAATTTTATAAAGAATTTTTGACTTGGTTCCGGGATGGTGGTACAGTCGGGTACATTACTATCTTTATTAGCTCCGTTTAACAAGCCGTGTTTTAAGCCCGCTAAGCTAAGTGCGTTAGGGCATCTTCATCACGGTCAGAATGGTTAGACAAGAGCTAGTATAGATAACTAGTGTGTTCCAGACAGGCCCCTTGCTCGGGTAAAAGGTTACCATACAGTCATTAAGCTTTGTAAAATTCTTCTATATTTTCGTTTCTCGGGACGAGTATTCTCATATTACTCAAAATCCTGATGGAAGGATTTGTATCCAGTTTGATAACGAGACCCCTGTTTATAGCAGAAGGTCAATTTCTAGCCATTTTCCGGCTATTCAACATATCTCTCCTATAGAAAAGGTGGTCTATGGACCAGCTCGAAAGAGTGCCGCATCACTGCATACGATTTCCAGTAGAGATAATAATAGCTACGTTGAAGAGGTACGAATCAACCCTCAAACAAATATTGTCCAAGATAGTAAAAATGTCCCGGATAAGGACATTCCTTCCCCATCCGAAATGGATTTTGACCTAGATAGTACTTAATGATTCCACACCAAATTGATTTTAGTCCGGGTTCTCCGGCAAGAAAGTTTATTCAAAAAGAATTTTCCGATAAAAAATGGAACCAGTTTAAAACTTGGTTTTTTGACACTTATAGTGAAAATGATTTAAATTGTATTTCGCAAGAATTCTATGAAACTTGTGCTTTGCATAATCAAATCATATATTTTGTTCCCTGGTTTATAACCACTTATTTGCCTTATTACATTAAGGTACTAACACGTTCTTATCATGAAAGCGATGGTAAGATTGTTACCACTGTATATCCTCCTCAAGCCCCGTTTGTTTTACCAAATAGTACTGGTATAACATTTTCTGCTTTTCAAAAATTTATTGAAAAAAATGTCGGGCAAGTTAGTATTAACGAGATTAATAATCTCTTTTCTCAAAATAATTATTTGAGCCTTTATGTTAAAGTTTTAGGAGAACATATTAGTTCTCTTGATCAAAAGCTTGATAAGCTTACGGTTTTGATAAAGAATATGAGTAAAAAGACTACTATTGAGGTAACACATACTTCCAGTGTTGCTTCGACTTCAAATAGTCAAACTGTTCCAACTCATATTCAGCGTCCTCCTGAGATTACGGATTTTAAGTCTTCTACATTTAAAACTCTTGAAGACCTTCTCAATGAGAAATTTGCTAATCTCGATCTTAAACCGTTAAATCTTTCAAATGACTTTGTTGATAGAATAGAGTCCACTTCTGACTATAAAGAAGAAATTTGGTCAGAGTTTAATAAACTCAAAGGATCTAGAGGTTTGATTAAGCCAAATAGTAGGTATGGTGATAATCCGAGAATGACAAATTTTTATTATTCTCGACCTACTCCTCAAGATGTCTTAATTGAAGAACGTGACTCGAATCAGACTAATACGTCTTATAGTGGTACTCATATTTACGAATGGAATCTCGATGGTTTAACCGATAGACAATTAACCATCCTTGTTCACAGAATACTAATGTATTCCACGATCTGTAAAGCTACTGGCAATACAGATAAAACTATTGCTAAAATGATAATCGCTGGCTTTACTGGCCAACTTCGTGGCTGGTGGGATAATAATCTTACTTCCCCTCAAAAGGCTTCAATCATGGAAGCCAAAGCCAAAGAAGCGGGTTTTGATAACCTAGGTCTTCCCCTTGCTGCAGATAGAGAAGATGCAGTTCTATACTCTTATCTTGAATATTTTAGAGCATTTTAGTGGTAGATTTACCAACCAAAATGAAAATGTTCGTATTCTTTTAAATAGTCCGAGATGTAAAAATCTCAGCGAATTTCGTTGGTATAAAGATACATTTCTTAGTCGGGTTATGGAATTACCCGAGAATGCTACCGATTTTTGGAAAGCAAAGTTTATAGATGGTCTTCCCCCTTGTTCGCCGAAAGGGTAAGAAATACCCTAAGGGGAAATAATACTCATATTCCCTATGACACCTTTACCTATGGTAATTTGGTAGGAATTTGTACCCAAGAAGGGTTAAAACTTTGTAATGAGCTACATCTAGCTCAACAAATTAAGAATACTAGGCGCCAAGAAAAATCTCAATTAGGAGACTTCTGTACCCAGTTTGGAATGCCTAATAACTCAAGAAAAAAGAGTTATAAGCGTCATAACGCTGATTATTCCGATAAGCCTTATCGAAAGAGAAGATCTAGATATAGATCGAAAGAAGAGCGTGATACTAGAAAGTCACATCGTAAATCTACTAGATTTGCAAAAAATAGATCCAAACGGGATCTTGCCAACATTAAGTGTTACAAATGTGGAAAATTTGGCCACATAGCTCCAAATTGTAAGCTTCAGAAACTTAAAGCTTTAGAGCTAGACAATGAATCTTACAACAAGGTTTATGGTCTTTTGTACACTTCCGGATCTGAATCGGATTATATCTCAGATTCTTCCGAATACGAATCCGAAGTTGACTTGATTAAATTAGATACTAATGAAGATCGTGATATATCTTCCTGTGTAACCTGTAATAGCACTGCTTGTACTTGTGAAAATGATGAATTTTATAAATTACAAGCTGTTTTTCAAGATTTGAATGTGCAAACTATTTCTTCTGAAAATGTCATAGATCTTTTAAAAGAAGTTACGGACGATAAACTTCGTCAAAAAATTATTAATTTTGCTTCAAGCTCTAGTAATACTACTGAGTCTTCAAATGATTTCTTTTCCAAGAAAAGGATTGAGTATACTCCCCCTTATACGATTGATGAAATCAATAGACGACGAGAAAATAGAGTCAATGTGACTCGCGATGCCTCTTTTAATGATCTAAAGGAGGAAATTGAAAATCTGAAAAGGGATATTAAATCTCTTAAACAGAATCAAATGATTCATGATCACCGAATTATTCAACTAGAAAATTATAATTCTCTAGTTCAGTCACCTACCGATAAAGGTAAAAATACTGCTACCGAGGAAAAGGAACCTCACTCTCTAGATATCAGTCCTGCTAAGGATATGTTTCTAGGAATGATGCAAATAGTGACTGCTCATAAATGGTACATTAATTGTACTATTCTCGTTAATAACGATTTCACAATTTCTAGTGTTGCTATGATTGATAGTGGTGCGGATGTTAGTTGCATCCAAGAGGGATTAGTCCCCAGTAAATATTTTCAAAAAACTACTCATATGGTTAAATCTGCTTCTGGCCATGCTTTAGATATAAAGTATAAACTGCCTAACACGCATATTTGTCAAAATAAAGTTTGCATTCCTCACTTTTTTTTTCTGGTTAAAAATCAGTTATATCCTCCTATTATTTTAGGAACTCCTTTTATAAACGCTGTTTATCCTTTTACCAATATTGATGCAAAAGGTTTTAATGCTACCTATAATAATAAAAATATTTATTATTCTTTTGTTACAAATCCTGTAACTCGTGATATCAATGCTTTAATTGACATGAAACAAAAGCATGTAGATTCTTTGCAATTAGAACTATTTAGCATGAACATATTTGATACAATAAATTCTGCTAAAACAAAAGAAAAAATCAATTTGATTTCTAAAAAATTGGCTATTGATATTTGTGCCGATCATCCTAGTGCTTTTTGGAACCGGAAAAAGCATATTGTTACTCTTCCTTACGAAGATACTTTTTCTGAGGATAATATTCCTACAAAATCTCGACCATGCTAGATGAATTCAGAATTGGTCGCCTTTTGTAAAACTGAGATTGATAGTCTCTTACAAAGAGGTCTGATAAAGCCCTCAAAATCCCCTTGGTCTTGTTCGGCATTTTACGTTAATAATGCTGCAGAAAAAGAACGAGGAATTCCCCGATTAGTTATCAATTACAAACCTCTTAATAAGAGTTTAAAATGGATTAGGTATCCGATCCCCAATAAAAGGGATCTTCTTTCTCGTTTATATGATGCTAATATATTTTCAAAATTCGATTTAAAGTCTGGTTATTGGCAGATTCAAATTTTCAAAGAGCATACTTATAGAACTGCTTTTAATGTTCCCTTTGGACAATATGAATGGAATGTTATGCCATTTGGTCTAAAAAATGCTCCTTCTGAATTTCAAAAAATCATGAATGACATTTTTAATCCATATTTGGATTTCATCATTGTTTATATTGACGATATTTTGGTTTATTCCAAAACCTTTGAAACACATATCAAACATCTTGATATTTTCAAAAAGATTGTTATACAAAATGGTTTGGTAATTTCTAAACCAAAAATGAGTTTATTTCAAACTGATGTTAGATTTTTAGGACATAATATTTGTCGGGGAAAGATAACCCCTATACAACGTGCAATTGAATTTGCTTCTAAATTTTCTGATATTATTACTGATAGAACTCAATTACAAAGGTTCTTAGGAAGCCTTAATTATGTCTCCCCTTTTATTAAAGACTTGTCGCGTGATTTAGCCCCATTATACGACCGGCTAAAAAAGACCTACAAACAACCTTGGACTAATTTACATACAAAAATAGTCCAAAATATTAAGCAAAGGGTAAAAGCTTTACCTTGCTTAACTTTGGCCAATCCTACTTGGCAAAAGATTGTTGAGACTGATGCATCCAACATCGGTTATGGTGGGATTTTGAAACAAATAAATCCCATTGATAAAAGAGAATATCTGATAAGATATCACTCTGGAAAGTGGAACGATGCCCAGAAGAAATATGCTACTGTGGCCCACGAAATGTTGACAATTGTCAAATGTGTTTTAAAATTTCAAGACGATTTATACAATCATAAGTTTTTAATAAAAACTGATGCCCAATCTGTCAAATATATGTTTGACAAAGATTTTAAGCATGATGTTTCTAAGCTCATGTTTGCTAGATGGCGAGCTCAACTAGCACCTTTTGATTTTGAAATTGTTTATAAAAAGGGAACTGATAACTCTCTTCCTGACTTTTTATCTCGTGAATATCTTGAATAATGAGTTATTACACCAACTTCTTCAACGATGAGACTCTTATTTCCATTATAAGAGCGATTCCTTTAAATAAAGACTTACAAAGTCTTATTATTGATAAAGTAATCACTTCGATTATGGACGATGATTTTGAATTTTCAATTCATGATTATTCTGATGTTTCTAATCAAGATCTTAATTGGTTATACCGTGATGAAGATTTCTACTTTTCTGAATGATTTACTATATGTGCAGAATGGACCCTCCTTGGGCCACCAGAGGAAGAGGTAAGGGAAAAACACCCTCTCGATCATCCTCAAATTATCAAAATCGATCATATCAAGGATCGTCATATGGATCCTCATCTTCCCCAGTAATACAATCGGGAAGAAAACAATTGATAAATTCAAAAATTGTCCAGCAAGAAGAATCTTCTTCTTCTTCAATACATCTGGAAGATATCCCAGAAGACAGTCCGTTATACGGGAACTTACAAGCATATTTAGCCAGCAAAAAGAAAAGTGATACATTTGCTTCAATCGCTAAAGAGGATGAAGATACTAAATCCTATGAGAAATTGCTCAAGAAAGAAATGATATTTCTTTTGGAAAACTATGAAATTCAGAGAAAAGACGAGCCGTGGAAGATATTCCAGAGATACCTTATTAATGGATTATATTATCCGGGTGAATCATATAAAACCCGATCTTATTATGAAACTATCCTTACAACTACGGGTAGTGCAGAGATTCAACACTTCTCTGGTTACAATACTTCCGAGAATGTTTATAGCTTCTCAAAGATTATTATCAAACAGATAATATCTGTTGACGAATGGGGAATATCTACCATGAAAGAAAGGCAGATAAGTCTAAACAAATCCCTTATGAGTTTCACCTACTGGGATTATATCACAGCATTTGATAAAGTGCTATACTACAATAATGATCGACATAAGCATACTTGGTTTATCAAGATATGTGCGAAGATATTCTCTGCACCTATTCCAAACTGGTTTATAAACTGGTGGTCATATCATGGCCCTACGGTAAATATTTTACCTGAACCATTTCTGAAGTTATACAAAGAATGGACGAAGATTTCGCCTTTTCTTACCCAGTTATACCATGCAGATCATATATGTTTTTTGGAACGTATAGATCAATTATATTTCTTTATTGAATTCTCAATCCCTTGGATTCATAAATGGAATCCAGAATTCGGTTATACCGAAGAAAAAATCCCTTGCTTATACAGGGTATTTTACAATAATTTTTGGGATAAATTAATGAAAATTGATCCCAAAACAAAGCAACTTTATGGACAAGAGTTATTAGACACCATTAAGTCACAAATCCAGTTATACTCGGAGGTGTCTCAGAAAACCATCTTATATGATGACTGTTCAGTGAGGCATATTGCCCGAAGAATCTCTATTCAGGAAGGAGATAAGACCGAACTAATCCAGCAATACCTGGACGAAGTTAAAAGAAACTTGATAGAGACTATTAATAAAACTGAAAAGTCTGACTCATCAATGCAAAGTGAAACAAGCAACGAAGATTTACAAGACTCTCAGCCGATGGAAACTGAGAAAATATTATCTGATAACGAGATCCGCAAGGTGGAAAATTTCCTCCAAACAGTAGAAAAAGACGGAAAAAAGAAACAGTAAAGCCGCCGGACCCACTGACAAGACAGGTGAACAGTAGATATATTGTGCAAAGGCCCGCATGAGGGACCTACTTACTATTCATGAACAGTAGAAACACTGTATAAACAGTAAAAACACTGTGTATGGGCCCACATAAGGGACCCACTTTTTACTATTGATAGATTCTTTTTTCTTTTATAAATAGAAGCCTTCATTCATTAGGAAGGCAAGGAAGAAAATACCTTTCTTCTTGAAAGCTCTCTCTCTCTCTCTCTCTCTCTCTCTCTCTTCTCTATTGTAAACATCTCTTTCTCTTTGTAAAGTTTTATTTTCAAGAAAGAATACAGTGATACGTATTCTCCAAAGGGCTAAGGTACTTTTGTTCTTCATCTCTTCTGTCTTCTCCTTCTCCTCTCTGTAAGCCGTGACTATGTCCGGCTAAGAATATTCATGTCTATGTTAGTTTTCTAACGTCTTATACTTGTTTACTATGAAAGATCTAGACTTATCAAAATATAAAGGAATTTTATAAAGAATTTTTGACTTGGTTCTGAGATGGTGGTACAGTCGGGTACATTACTATCTTTATTAGCTCCGTTTAACAAGCCGTGTTTTAAGCCCGCTAAGCTAAGTGCGTTAGGGCATCTTCATCACGGTCAGAATGGTTAGACAAGAGCTAGTATAGATAACTAGTGTGTTCCAGACAGGCCCCTTGCTCGGGTAAAAGGTTACCATACAGTCATTAAGCTTTGTAAAATTCTTCTATATTTTCGACTCTTGAGTCCTTATTGATTGTGCGGATTACCGCCAGTCCTTAAGCTAACCGGTCTGTGTCCCGTGACTCCTATGAACCTAGAGCTCTGATACCAACTTGTCACGACCCTAGTTCACCAATTGTGAACATGTCGTGATGGCACCCAGTCCCCACGACTAGGTAAGCCTAACACGTTGCGGAATCCATAAATTATAAATACTTAAATAGGAAACAACGGAAAATAACGTAAAAGATATGTAATCCGTGCCGCTTGGCACATACATCCGTCACAAAATAAATAAAACACTACCAAGATCCGGAACCCCACGGTAACACAGACTAAAAGAGAAATACAACTGGGGCTCTATGTATAAAGAGTATCTAACAACGAAATGAAGAAAACTATCAACTAGAAATACTAGATTAGAAGGGAAGCCTCCGGATCCGCGGACGTAGCAGATCATACCTCGAAGTCTCCCAGAAATGCTGCTGAATCACCTGGTGTGAGCCTGTCCTGATGTACCTGGATCTGCACAACAAAAGTGTGCAGAAGAGTAGCATGAGTACACCACGGCGGTACTCGGTAAGTGCCAAGCCTAACCTCGATGGAGTAGTGACGAGGAAGGTCAGGGCCCTACTGAGAACAATAATAATATGATGATAACAAAATAAACAGTTTAACAGATAACAACACAATTTCCAAAATAACAACATTTACTGAAACTGTCTACAATCAAGCTAATAACAAATAACCAACTCAATAAACAAGTCCAGGATCTGCGGGAATTGAACCCACGGTCCCATTCTCGGTACCTCTGGGTTCCGGAATCGAACCCGCAGCCCATGTCTCAATAGTATCACAATAACTCGGGATCTCCGGGAATCGAACCCGTAGTCCCTACCAATAACTCGGGATCTCGGGAATCGAACCCGTAGTCCCTACCAATAACTCGGGATCTCGGGAATCGAACCCGTAGTCCCTACCAATAACTCGGGATCTCGGGAATCGAACCCGTAGTCCCTACCAATAACTCGGGATCTCGGGAATCGAACCCGTAGTCCCTACCAATAACTCGGGATCTCGGGAATCGAACCCGTAGTCCCTACCAATAACTCGGGATCTCGGGAATCGAACCCGTAGTCCCTACCAATAACTCGGGATCTCGGGAATCGAACCCGTAGTCCCTACCAATAACTCGGGATCTCGGGAATCGAACCCGTAGTCCCTACCAATATCACATCGGGTCTCTGGGAATCGAACCCACAGCCCCGGGTCTCCGGGAATCGAACCCGCAGTCCACAAGCACAGCCAATTAAGGAAATCCAGAGAGAGAAATAATTATGCTCAACTATAACTTTACCGAAAAATAGTGCCAATAATTAACAAGGAGTTCAAATAAGGCAATTAGGCAACTAAACGGTTAAGTGCTACCTAATCATGCTCTTCTAACCACTACCGGGTAAAATATCAAATTAACAACCAAGACGGGGATATCGCTCATCGAACATTTTTAAATAAAATTTGTGTTCAACAACCAGCGCATGTACACGCCGTCACCTCGCGTACAAGGCATTTAAACTATCACATAATATCCTAGGGGTGAAAATTCCCCCACACGAGGTTAGACAAGCCACTTACCTCAATTCCGGTACAAAACCGCTAAGAAATAACCTTCTTGCCGCGAATGTCGGCCTCCACAAGTGTAGTATCTGATAAAAATCAATAGAATCACATCAAAATAGGCCAATTGGGTATTACCCAATCAAAATAACTCAAAATGCACCAAAACTCACAAGTTGTCAAAACCCGACTTTCGGTACGCTTATCGAAAAATCACGAAAATTATATTTTCGGGTTCCTTATCTCAATACGAGTCTAGGCATATAAAATTTACCAAAATCGGACTCCATTTGCCCACTCAAATCAGAGATTTTCTAAAGTTCAAGACTAGGGCTAAATCCTCCATAATTACCCCAAATTCCTCCATTTTCATGATATAATTGCATAATATTACCAATACTAATCATAATATGAGTTCATAGTTGATTACCTGATGATTTCCCTTGACTTCCTCCTCAAAATCGCCCAAAATCGCCCTTAAGCCGAGACCCCCAAATGTTAAAATGTTTCTGAAATTTTCTAACTTCTGATACACTTACTTACAGTGATTTTCGCTTCTGCGGAATATTTTCCGCTTCTATGCTCCCGTATCCGCGACCAAAGGGTCGCTTCTGCGGTTCCAGGCCTAGCCGGCCATTTCCGCTTCTGCGAACCAGAGGGCCGCTTAAGCGGCTCCGCTTCTGCGAAGAAGCATCCGCTTCTGCGGACAATCCCGCCCCTGCGCATAAATGACCGCTTCTGCGGTCTCGCCCAAACGGAAAAACGTCCGCTTCTGCGGACCATGCCCAAATTCTCTCGTCCGCTTCTGCGATCCCAGGCTCGCACCCGCGAGCCCGCTTCAGCGGAAATTCTTCCGCTTCTGCGGAACCACCCGCTCCTGCGCACCTCGTCCGCTTCTGCGGACTCGCTCCTGCGTCCAAAAGTCCGCAGGAGCGGAAACAACAGAAGCAGTGCACCAGTTCTGCAATTTTCCATGTTTTTCTCCCGATTAACCATCCGAAAACACCCCAAGGCCCCCGGGACCTCATCCAAACATACCAACACATCTTAATACCTAATTCGAACTTGCTCAAATCCTCAAAACACGTCTAACAACATCAAAACCCATAATTCTCATCGAATTCAAGCCTAAATTTCTTAAGACTTTCCGAATTGCATATTCGATCAAAAACCCGTCCAAACGACGTCCGAATGACCTGAAAATTTGCGGACATATCCAAAATCACATAACGAAGCTACAGAAAATTGTCGGAATTCCATTCCGACCCCCGGATCAAAATCTCACCTATCGATCGGATTCGCTAAAATTTCAACCTTCGGCATTTCAAGCCTAATTGAGCTACGGACCTCCAAAATATATTCCGAACGCGCTCCCAACCCCGAAATCACCTAACGGAGCTAATGGAACCATCGGATTTCCGTTCCGAGATCGTCTTAACACTGTTCCGGCTACGAACCGTTTTCTAGTTTCAAAGCTCTTATTTAGGGACTAAGTGTCCCAAAATGCTCAAATTTTTTTGGAACCAACTCTCCCGGCAACCCACAATAGCAGAAATGAACTTAGGGGAACAGTTAAATTAGGGATTGGGGCGTAATTTTCTAAAACGACCGGTCGGGTCGTTACATCTTCCCACACTTAAAGATTCGTTCGTCCTCGAACGAGCATAGAAAACATACATGGAGTAGTGAAAAGATGAGGGTACTGGCTGCGCATATCCTGCTCGGTCTCCCAAGTCGCCTCCTCGACCGGCTGGCCCCGCCACTGAACCTTTACCGAAGCGATGTTCTTTGACCTTAGCTTCCTGACTTGCCTGTCTAGAATGGCTACTGGCTCCTCAACATAAGAAAGATCCTTGTCTAGCTGAACAGATGTGAAATCCAACACGTGCGACGGGTCGCCATGGTATCTCCGGAGCATGGAGACATGAAATACGGGGTGAACTCCGGCTAGGCTGGGAGGTAAGGCCAACTCGTAAGCAACCTCCCCAACACGCCTCAAAATCTCAAAAGGGCCAATAAATCTAGGACTCAGCTTCCCTTTCTTCCCAAACCTCATAACGCCCTTCATGGGCGAGACTCGAAGCAGAACCCGCTCACCCGCCATAAAAGCCACATCGCGAACCTTCTTGTCCGCATAACTCTTCTGTCTAGACTGGGCCGCACGAAGTCTGTCCTGAATCACCTTGACCTTGTCCATAGCCTCCTGAACCATATCAGTACCTAGCAACCTGGCCTCGCCCGGCTCGAACCAACCCACGGGAGACCTGCACCTCCTACCATATTGGGCCTCATACGGTGCCATCTGAATACTGGACTGGTAGCTATTGTTATAAGCAAACTCCGCCAGTGGCAGAAGTGATCCCATGAACCTCCAAACTCAATCACGCACGCACGGAGCATATCCTCCAAAAAACTGAATAGTGTGCTCGGACTGACCATCAGTCTGGGGGTGAAACATTGTGCTCAGCTCTACCCGAGTACCTAACTCCTGCTGTACGGCTCTCCACCCGGACGCTGATGCTCGTACTTCACTTGTTGACAGTTGAGGCATCTAGAAACATAGTCAACTATATCTCTCTTCATCCGCCTCCACCAGTAATGCTGTTTCAAGTTACCCAATAACTCTTGTAACTGATCCTTCAAATCATTCAACTCAGGAGGAGCCATACGGTACGGTGGAATAGAAATGGGCTGAGTGCCCGGCAATAAGTTAATACCAAAATCAATATCTCTGTCGGGCGGCATGCCCGGGAGATCAACTGAAAATACATAAGAGAAATCACGTACCACTGGAACGGAATCAATAGAAGGAGTGTCAATACTGACATACCTCTCATAAGCTAGATAAGCAGCACACCCCTTCTCAACCATACGCTGAGCTTTGAGAAAAGAAATAACACGGCTGGGGTTGTGATCTCGACTACCACTCCACTCAATACGTGGAATGCCTAACATAGCCAGCGTCATGATCTTGGCGTGACAATCAAGAATAGCATAATGGGGCGACAACCAGTCCATGCCCGAAATTATATCAAAATCGACCATCCCGAGCAACAATAAATCCGCTCTGGTCTCAAAATCACAAATAGTAATCAAACACGACCGATATACGCGGTCCACTCCCAAAGAATCACCCACCGGAGTGGAAACATAAATGGGGGCACTCAAAGAATCCCGAGGCACACCCGGATGAGAAGCAAAGTAAGAAGACACATATGAAAAAGTGGAACCGGGGTCGAATAGAACCGATGCCTCCTTGTGACTAACCGGAATAATACCTGTGATAACAGAGTCAGATGCGACAGCCGCGGCGCGATCGGGAATAGCATAGAATCCGGCCTGTCCCCCTCTCGAGGGCGGCCTGCTAGAACCACGACCCCCGCCGCCGGCGGCCGGGCGGGTGGAATAGCGGCCGGAGGCCGGAATGATAGCCTCGCCGACCACGAGAACCACGGCGATCGTTGCGAGGACGGTGAGGTGCCCCCTCCCTACGCACGGGGCACTCCTCACCGCGGTGGCGAGTATCCCGCACCCAAAGCAAGCCCTGGGAGGACACGGTGGCTGCGACCGACCGGTCTCCCCACCACTAGCCCGACCTGCGGAAGGACCCGCGCGAGAGGTGCATCGGAAGCGGGGGAGCATAATAAGGCTCCCGAGGTCTAGGAGGAGCTGGAGTACTAACGGCTGCTGGAAATGCTGCGTGAACTGGTCGACCAAAATAACCCCTGCCAAAACGACCGGCTGCTGAAGTGCGGGCACCAGAGAAATGGCCCGACTCACGAGACCTCTTGGCCTCTCTCTCTCCCTGCTCTCTAGGGAGCATACTCTCGATCCTCCTGGAAATGCTCACTGCCTACTGATAAGATATATCTGTCTCCAACTCTCTGGCCATGCTGGACCGAATCGGCGGACTCAGTCCCTCAATAAATCTCTGCACCCTCTCCCGGACCGTGGCTACCAAGGCCGGTGCATGCCTGGCTAGACGGGTAAAACTGATAGCATACTCTGATACTGACATGGAGCCCTGTCGCAATCGCTCAAACTCCAAGCGCCAAGAATCCCTAAGGCTCTAAGAAACAAACTCCCTCGAAAACAGGTCTAAAAACTGCATCCAAGTCAATGAAGCAGACTCCTCTGGACTATCCAACTCATTCGTGCATCACCAATCATAAGCGGCCCTACGAAACTGAAAAGCAGTGAAGGAAACCCCGCCGGTCTCCACAATCCCCATAGTACGAAGAATACGATGACACTCCTCCAGAAAACCCAATGCATCATCTGTAGCCAACCAACTGAACACTGGAGGATCATATTTCTTGAACCTCTCTAATCTACGATGTTCGTCCTCGGAGGCAGCTGGCCCACCTCCAGGCTGTACTTAGGCGCATGAGGCATAACAATCATCTCTGGAACCTATACCACTGGCGCTCGCTACTCAGGTGTAGCGGCTGCGGGAGTCTGGGCCCCTCCCCCGGCCTGAGATGTAGCTGCAACAAGAGGAAGCAGTCCTGCCCGGGCTAAAGTGGTATACATACTCATGAACTGAGCCAGGGTCTCCTGTAGTGCTGGAGTAGTAGCAGCTGTAGTCGGTGTACCAGGTGCCTGCGCTCCAACCTGGTCTACCGGTGGCACCTCAGCGGCAGCGCGCGATGGTGCTGTGGCTGCACCTCGGGCGCGTCCTCGTCCTCTACCTCGGCCCCGGCCTCTGACGGCAGCAACAGGGGGCGCGGGTACCTGATCATCGCGGTTAGCTCGTGTCCTCACCATCTGTGAGAGAATAGAAAGCAGTAGTTTAGATTTTTGATGCCAAAAATGTCGCACGACAAGGAATCCAAAAGAAATGAAGAGTTTCCTAAACGGTTACATAGCCCCTCGTAGATAAATACGGACGTCTCCGTATCGATCGGCGAGACTCTAAATAACCGGTCTGTGTCCCGTGACTCCTATGAACCTAGAGCTTTGATACCAACTTGTCACGACCCTAGTTCACCAATTGTGAACATGTCGTGATGGCACCCAGTCCCCACGACTAGGTAAGCCTAACACGTTGCGGAATCCATAAATTATAAATACTTAAATAGGAAACAGCGGAAAATAACGTAAAAGATATGTAATCCGTGCCGCTTGGCACATACATCCGTCACACAATAAATAAAACACTACCAAGATCCGGAACCCCACGGTAATACAGACTAAAAGAGAAATACAACTGTGGCTCTATGTGTAAAGAGTATCTAACAACGAAATGAAGAAAAATGTCAACTAGTAATACTAGAATAGAAGGGAAGCCTCCGGATCCGCGGACGTAGCAGATCATACCTCGAAGTCTCCCAGAAAGCTGCAGAATCACCTAGTACGAGCCTGCTCTGATGTACCTGGATCTGCACAACAAAAGTGTGCAGAAGAGTAGCATGAGTACACCACGGCGGTACTCGGTAAGTGCCAAGCCTAACCTCGATGGAGTAGTGACGAGGAAGGTCAGGGCCCTACTGAGAAACAATAATAATATGATGATAACAAAATAAACAGTTTAACAGATAACAACAAAATTTCCAAAATAACAACATTTACTGAAACTGTCTACAACCAAGCTAATAACAAATAACCAACTCAAATAAACAAATCCAGGATCTGTGGGAATTGAACCCACAGTCCCATTCTCAGTACCCCTGGGTCTCCGGGAATCGAACCCGCAGCCCATGTCTCAATAATATCACAATAACTCAGGATCTCCGGGAATCGAACCCGTAGTCCCTACCAATAACTCAGGATCTCGGGAATCGAACCCGTAGTCCCTACCAATAACTCAGGATCTCGGGAATCGAACCCGTAGTCCCTACCAATAACTCAGGATCTCGGAATCGAACCCGTAGTCCCTACCAATAACTCGGGATCTCGGGAATCGAACCCGTAGTCCCTACCAATAACTCGGGATCTCGGGAATCGAACCCGTAGTCCCTACCAATAACTCGGGATCTCGGGAATCGAACCCGTAGTCCCTACCAATAACTCGGGATCTCGGGAATCGAACCCGTAGTCCCTACCAATAACTCGGGATCTCGGGAATCGAACCCGTAGTCCCTACCAATATCACATCGGGTCTCCGGGAATCGAACCCACAGCCCTGGGTCTCCGGGAATCGAACCCGCAGTCCACAAGCACAGCCAATTAAGGAAATCCACGGAGAGAAATAATTATGCTCAACTATAACTTTACCGAAAAATAGTGCCAATAATTAACAAGGAGTTCAAATAAGGCAATTAGGCAACTAAACAATTAAGTGCTACCTAATCATGCTCTTCTAACCACTACCGGGTAAAATATCAAATTAACAACCAAGACAGGGATATCGCTCATCGAACATTTAAATAAAGTACGTGTTCAACAACCAGCGCATGTACACGCCCGTCACCTCGCGTACAAGGCATTTAAACTATCACATAATATCCTAGGGGTGAAAATTCCCCCACACGAGGTTAGACAAGCCACTTACCTCAATTCCGGTACAAAACCGCTAAGAAATAACCTTCTTGCCGCGAATGTCGGCCTCCACAAGTGTAGTATCTGATAAAAATCAATAGAATCACATCAAAATAGGCCAATTGGGTATTACCCAATCAAAATAACTCAAAATGCACCAAAACTCACAAGTTGTCAAAACCCGACTTTCGGTACGCTTATCGAAAAATCACGAAAATTATATTTTCGGGTTCCTTATCTCAATACGAGTCTAGGCATATAAAATTTACCAAAATCGGACTCCATTTGCCCACTCAAATCAGAGATTTTCTAAAGTTCAAGACTAGGGCTAAATCCTCCATAAATTACCCCAAATTCCTCCATTTTCATGATATAATTGCATAATATTACCAATACTAATCATAATATGAGTTCATAGTTGATTACCTGATGATTTCCCTTGATTTTCTCCTCAAAATCGCCCAAAATCGCCCTTAAGCCGAGACCCCAAAATGTTAAAATGTTTCTGAAATTTTTCTAACTTCTGATACACTTACTTACAGCGATTTTCGCTTCTGCGGAACATTTTCCGCTTCTATGCTTCCGTATCTGCGACCAAAGGGTCGCTTCTGCGGTTCCAGGCCTAGCCGGCCACTTCCGCTTCTGCGAACCAAGGGCCGCTTAAGCGGTCCCGCTTCTGCGAAGAAGCTTCCGCTTCTGCGGAAAATTCCGCCTCTGCGCGTCCTTGACCGCTTCTGCGGTATCGCCCAAGCGGAAAAACGTCCGCTTCTGCGGACCATGCCCAAATTCTCTCGTCCGCTTCTGCGATCCCAGGCTCGCACCCGCGAGCCCGCTTCAGCGGAAATTCTTCCGCTTCTGCGGAACCACCCGCTCCTGCGCACCTCGTCCGCTTCTGCGGACTCGCTCCTGCGTCCAAAAGTCCGCAGGAGCGGAAACAACAGAAGCAGTGCACCAATTCTGCAATTTTCCATGTTTTTCTCCCGATTAACCATCCGAAAACACCCCGAGGCCCCCGGGACCTCATCCAAACATACCAACACATCTTAATACCTAATTCGAACTTGCTCAAATCCTCAAAACACGTCTAACAACATCAAAACCCATAATTCTCATCGAATTCAAGCCTAAATTTCTTAAGACTTTCCGAATTGCATATTCGATCAAAAACCCGTCCAAACGACGTTCGAATGACCTGAAAATTTGCGGACATATCCAAAATCACATAACGAAGCTACAGAAATTGTCGGAATTCCATTCCGACCCCCGGATCAAAATCTCACCTATCGATCGGATTCGCTAAAATTTCAACCTTCGGCATTTCAAGCCTAATTGAGCTACGGACCTCCAAAATATATTCCGAACGCGCTCCCAACCCCGAAATCACCTAACGGAGCTAATGGAACCATCGGATTTCCGTTCCGAGATCGTCTTAACACTGTTCCGGCTACGAACCGTTTTTCTAGTTTCAAAGCTCTTATTTAGGGACTAATCTCGATCTTAAACCGTTAAATCTTTCAAATGACTTTGCTAATAGAATAGAGTCCACTTCTGACTATAAAGAAGAAATTTGGTCAGAGTTTAATAAACTCAAAGGATCTAGAGGTTTGATTAAGCCAAATAGTAGGTATGGTGATAATCCGAGAATGACAAATTTTTATTATTCTCGACGTACTCCTCAAGATGTCTTAATTGAAGAACGTGACTGGAATCAGACTAATACGTCTTATAGTGGTACTCATATTTACGAATGGAATCTCGATGGTTTAACCGATAGACAATTAACCATCCTTGTTCACAGAATACTAATGTATTCCACGATCTGTAAAGCTACTGGCAATACAGATAAAACTATTGCTAAAATGATAATCGCTACTGGCCAACTTCGTGGCTGGTGGGATAATAATCTTACTTCCCTCAAAAGGCTTCAATCATGGAAGCCAAAGCCAAAGAAGCGGGTTTTGATAACCTAGGTCTTCCCCTTGCTGCAGATAGAGAAGATGCAGTCTATACTCTTATCTTGAATATTTTAGAGCATTTTAGTGGTAGATTTACCAACCAAAATGAAAATGTTCGTATTCTTTTAAATAGTCTGAGATGTAAGAATCTCAGCGAATTTCGTTGGTATAAAGATACATTTCTTAGTCGGGTTATGGAATTACCCGAGAATGCTACCGATTTTTGGAAAGCAAAGTTTATAGATGGTCTTCCCCCTTGTTCGCCGAAAGGGTAAGAAATACCCTAAGGGGAAATAATACTCATATTCCCTATGACACCTTTACCTATGGTAATTTGGTAGGAATTTGTACCCAAGAAGGGTTAAAACTTTGTAATGAGCTACATCTAGCTCAACAAATTAAGAATACTAGGCGCCAAGAAAAATCTCAATTAGGAGACTTCTGTACCCAGTTTGGAATGCCTAATAACTCAAGAAAAAAGAGTTATAAGCGTCATAACGCTGATTATTCCGATAAGCCTTATCGAAAGAGAAGATCTAGATATAGATCGAAAGAAGAGCGTGATACTAGAAAGTCACATCGTAAATCTACTAGATTTGCAAAAAATAGATCCAAACGGGATCTTGCCAACATTAAGTGTTACAAATGTGGAAAATTTGGCCACATAGCTCCAAATTGTAAGCTTCAGAAACTTAAAGCTTTAGAGCTAGACAATGAATCTTACAACAAGGTTTATGGTCTTTTGTACACTTCCGGATGGGAATCTGATTATATCTCAGATTCTTCCGAATACGAATCCGAAGCTGACTTGATTAAATTAGATACTAACGAAGATCGTGATATATCTTCCTGTGTAACCTGTAATAGCACTGCTTGTACTTGTGAAAATGATGAATTTTATAAATTACAAGTTGTTTTTCAAGATTTGAATGTGCAAACTATTTCTTCTGAAAATGTCATAGATCTTTTAAAAGAAGTTACGGACGATAAACTTCGTCAAAAAATTATTAATTTTGCTTCAAGCTCTAGTAATACTACTGAGTCTTCAAATGATTTCTTTTCTAAGAAAAGGATTGAGTATACTCCCCCTTATACGATTGATGAAATCAATAGACGACGAGAAAATAGAGTCAATGTGACTCGCGATGCCTCTTTTAATGATCTAAAGGAGGAAATTGAAAATCTGAAAAGGGATATTAAATCTCTTAGACAGAATCAAATGATTCATGATCACCGAATTATTCAACTAGAAAATTATAATTCTCTAGTTCAGTCACCTACCGATAAAGGTAAAAATACTGCTACCGAGGAAAAGGAACCTCACTCTCTAGATATCAGTCCTGCTAAGGATATGTTTCTAGGAATGATGCAAATAGTGACTGCTCATAAATGGTACATTAATTGTACTATTCTCGTTAGTAACGATTTTACAATTTCTGGTGTTGCTATGATTGATAGTGGTGCAGATGTTAGTTGCATCCAAGAGGGATTAGTTCCCACTAAATATTTTCAAAAAACTACTCATATGGTTAAATCTGCTTCTGGCCATGCTTTAGATATAAAGTATAAACTGCCTAACATGCATATTTGTCAAAATAAAGTTTGCATTCCTCACTTCTTTTTTCTGGTTAAAAATCAGTTATATCCTCCTATTATTTTAGGAACTCCTTTTATAAACGCTGTTTATCCTTTTACCAATATTGATGCAAAAGGTTTTAATGCTACCTATAATAATAAAAATATTTATTATTCTTTTGTTACAAATCCTGTAACTCGTGATATCAATGCTTTAATTGACATGAAACAAAAGCATGTAGATTCTTTGCAATTAGAACTATTTAGCATGAACATATTTGATACAATAAATTCTGCTAAAACAAAAGAAAAAATCAATTTGATTTCTAAAAAATTGGCTATTGATATTTGTGCCGATCATCCTAGTGCTTTTTGGAACCGGAAAAAGCATATTGTTACTCTTCCTTACGAAGATACTTTTTCGGAGGATAATATTCCTACAAAATCTCGACCATGCCAGATGAATTCAGAATTGGTCGCCTTTTGTAAAACTGAGATTGATAGTCTCTTACAAAGAGGTCCGATAAAGCCCTCAAAATCCCCTTGGTCTTGTTCGGCATTTTACGTTAATAATGCTGTAGAAAAAGAACGAGGAATTCCCCGATTAGTTATCAATTACAAACCTCTTAATAAGAGTTTAAAATGGATTAGGTATCCGATCCCCAATAAAAGGGATCTTCTTTCTCGTTTATATGATGCTAATATATTTTCAAAATTCGATTTAAAGTCTGGTTATTGGCAGATTCAAATTTTTAAAGAGCATACTTATAGAACCGCTTTTAATGTTCCCTTTGGACAATATGAATGGAATGTTATGCCATTTGGTCTAAAAAATGCTCCTTCTGAATTTCAAAAAATCATGAATGACATTTTTAATCCATATTTGGATTTCATCATTGTTTATATTGACGATATTTTGGTTTATTCCAAAACCTTTGAAACACATATCAAACATCTTGATATTTTCAAAAAGATTGTTATACAAAATGGTTTGGTAATTTCTAAACCAAAAATGAGTTTATTTCAAACTGAAGGTTAGATTTTTAGGTCATAATATTTGTCAGGAAAGATAACCCCTATACAACGTGCAATTGAATTTGCTTCTAAATTTCCTGATATTATTACTGATAGAACTCAATTACAAAGGTTCTTAGGAAGCCTTAATTATGTCTCCCCTTTTATTAAAGACTTGTCGCGTGATTTAGCCCCATTATACGACCAGCTAAAAAAGACCTACAAACAGCCTTGGACTAATTTACATACAAAAATAGTCAAAATATTAAGCAAAGGGTAAAAGCTTTACCCTGCTTAACTTTGGCCAATCCTACTTGGCAAAAGATTGTTGAGACTGATGCATCCAACATCGGTTATGGTGGGATTTTGAAACAAATCAATCCCATTGATAAAAGAGAATATCTGATAAGATATCACTCTGGAAAGTGGAACGATGCCCAGAAGAAATATGCTACTGTGGCCCACGAAATGTTGACAATTGTCAAATGTGTTTTAAAATTTCAAGACGATTTATACAATCATAAGTTTTTAATAAAAACTGATGCCCAATCTGTCAAATATATGTTTGACAAAGATTTTAAGCATGATGTTTCTAAGCTCATGTTTGCTAGATGGCAGGCTCAACTAGCACCTTTTGATTTTGAAATTGTTTATAAAAAGGGAATTGATAACTCTCTTCCTGACTTTTTATCTCGTGAATATCTTGAATAATGAGTTATTACACCAACTTCTTCAACGATGAGACTCTTATTTCCATTATAAGAGCGATTCCTTTAAATAAAGACTTACAAAGTCTTATTATTGATAAAGTAATCACTTCGATTATGGACGATGATTTTGAATTTTCAATTCATGATTATTCTGATGTTTCTAATCAAGATCTTAATTGGTTATACCGTGATGAAGATTTCTACTTTTCTGAATGATTTACTATCTGTGCAGAATGGACCCTCCTTGGGCCACCAGAGGAAGAGGTAAGGGAAAAACACCCTCTCGATCATCCTCAAATTATCAAAATCGATCATATCAAGGATCGTCATATGGATCCTCATCTTCCCCAATAATACAATCGGGAAGAAAACAATTGATAAATTCAAAAATGGTCCAGCAAGAAGAATCTTCTTCTTCTTCTTCAATACATCTGGAAGATATCCTAGAAGACAGTCCGTTATACAGACACTTACAAGCATATTTAGCCAGCAAAAAGCAAAGTGATACATTTGCTTCAATCGCTAAAGAGGATGAAGATACTAAATCCTATGAGAAATTGCTCAAGAAAGAAATGATATTTCTTTTGGAAAACTCTGAAATTCAGAGAAAAGACGAGCCGTGGAAGATATTCCAGAGATACCTTATTAATGGATTATATTATCCGGGTGAATCATATAAAACCCGATCTTATTATGAAACTATCCTTACAACTACGGGTAGTGCAGAGATTCAACACTTCTCTGGTTACAATACTTCCGAGAATGTTTATAGCTTCTCAAAGATTATTATCAAACAGATAATATCTGTTGACGAATGGGGAATATCTACCATGAAAGAAAGGCAGATAAGTCTAAACAAATCCCTTATGAGTTTCACCTATTGGGATTATATCACAGCATTTGATAAAGTGCTATACTACAATAATGATCGACATAAGCATACTTGGTTTATCAAGATATGTGCGAAGATATTCTCTGCACCTATTCCAAACTGGTTTATAAACTGGTGGTCATATCATGGCCCTACGGTAAATATTTTACCTGAACCATTTCTGAAGTTATACAAAGAATGGACGAAGATTTCGCCTTTTCTTACCCAGTTATACCATGCAGATCATATATGTTTTTTGGAACGTATAGATCAATTATATTTCTTTATTGAATTCTCAATCCCTTGGATTCATAAATGGAATCCAGAATTCGGTTATACCGAAGAAAAAATCCCTTGCTTATACAGGGTATTTTACAATAATTTTTGGGATAAATTAATGAAAATTGATCCCAAAACAAAGAAACTTTATGGACAAGAGTTATTAGACACCATTAAGTCACAAATCCAGTTATACTCGGAGGTGTCTCAGAAAACCATCTTATATGATGACTGTTCAGTGAGGCATATTGCCCGAAGAATCTCTATTCAGGAAGGAGATAAGACCGAACTAATCCAGCAATACCTGGACGAAGTTAAAAGAAACTTGATAGAGACTATTAATAAAACTGAAAAGTCTGACTCATCAATGCAAAGTGAAACAAGCAACGAAGATTTACAAGACTCTCAACCGATGGAAACTGAGAAAATATTATCTGATAACGAGATCCGCAAGGTGGAGAAGCCTTCATTCATTAGGAAGGCAAGGAAGAAAATACCTTTCTTCTTGAAAGCTCTCTCTCTCTCTCTCTCTCTCTCTCTCTCTTCTCTATTGTAAACATCTCTTTCTCTTTGTAAAGTTTTATTTTCAAGAAAGAATACAGTGATACGTATTCTCCAAAGGGCTAAGGTACTTTTGTTCTTCATCTCTTCTGTCTTCTCCTTCTCCTCTCTGTAAGCCGTGACTATGTCCGGCTAAGAATATTCATGTCTATGTTAGTTTTCTAACGTCTTATACTTGTTTACTATGAAAGATCTAGACTTATCAAAATATAAAGGAATTTTATAAAGAATTTTTGACTTGGTTCTGAGATGGTGGTACAGTCGGGTACATTACTATCTTTATTAGCTCCGTTTAACAAGCCGTGTTTTAAGCCCGCTAAGCTAAGTGCGTTAGGGCATCTTCATCACGGTCAGAATGGTTAGACAAGAGCTAGTATAGATAACTAGTGTGTTCCAGACAGGCCCCTTGCTCGGGTAAAAGGTTACCATACAGTCATTAAGCTTTGTAAAATTCTTCTATATTTTCGACTCTTGAGTCCTTATTGATTGTGCGGATTACCGCCAGTCCTTAAGCTAAATTTTAGTACTAGTTTCTCCTGGATCCATGTTCAAATATTTCATGTCTATGCTAGATTCTTCACATCTAGTACTTTATTTACTATGAAAGCGCCTAGGCTCTGATACCATTAACAGGATCTCTGTATAGGCATGCGGTAGTCCGCGTCTGTTAATGGTATCAGAGCCTAGGCGCTTTCATAGTAAATAAAGTACTTGATGTGAAGAATCTAGCATAGACATGAAATATTTGAACATGGATCCAAGAGAAACTAGTACTAAAAGTACTAGATTAGAAGAGGTAGATATACCTCTTAATCTTGATTTATTGAATAAATGGACTATTCCTAAAGTCCCTATGAAAACCATTTATGATTATGGTTTGTTTGATAAACTGTCTAATAAACAGTTGATTAAAACGACAGAGCAATCTTTAGCTCTAAACTCATCCGAACAGACGATTTGTTTACTCAGCAAGAGAGATATTTCTTCTTATAGAAACATATATAATTATTTGCATATTGGTATGGTTCAAATTGCTTTTAAACCTTTAACCCTTAAAGGGTTACCAGAGACTTTCCTAGCAGCTCTTAGAGATGCTAGAAATTTAAATTTTAGACAGTCTCTAATGGGTTCGATTGAATCTACTGTCGCCTATGGTCCAGTATATTTCAATACTCAACCCAATTTACAACTATCTCTTTCTGATGTTAATATTCTTGATGCCTTGACATTAAATGTCAAAACTCATGGTTATAACTATGCTCCGGGTTCGGAACTTATATGTTTGTCTTATAGAATTTATTTTAAATTATTATCTACTTTAAATCCGAGATGTAAGTTATATGATACATCCGATCAAACGATTTTGGTAGAAACTAATTTTGCCAAATCAAAGGTCACCACTAGGAGACCTATTAAGTGGGAAGAAATTAATTTTCCAACCACTTGGACCTTAAATTCGGTCATATCTCCCGAACAGATTACTAATGCTGTTTCTCGGGACGAGTATTCTCATATTACTCAAAATCCTGATGGAAGGATTTGTATCCAGTTTGATAACGAGACCCCTGTTAATAGCAGAAGGTCAATTTCTAGCCATTTCCCGGCTATTCAACATATCTCTCCTATAGAAAAGGTGGTCTATGGACCAGCTCGAAAGAGTGCCGCATCACTGCATACGATTTCCAGTAGAGATAATAATAGCTACGTTGAAGAGGTACGAATCAACCCTCAAACAAATATTGTCCAAGATAGTAAAAATGTCCCGGATAAGGACATTCCTTCCCCATCCGAAATGGATTTTGACCTAGATAGTACTTAATGATTCCACACCAAATTGATTTTAGTCCGGGTTCTCCGGCAAGAAAGTTTATTCAAAAAGAATTTTCCGATAAAAAATGGAACCAGTTTAAAACTTGGTTTTTTGACACTTATAGTGAAAATGATTTAAATTGTATTTCGCAAGAATTCTATGAAACTTGTGCTTTGCATAATCAAATCATATATTTTGTTCCCTGGTTTATAACCACTTATTTGCCTTATTACATTAAGGTACTAACACGTTCTTATCATGAAAGCGATGGTAAGATTGTTACCATTGTATATCCTCCTCAAGCCCCGTTTGTTTTACCAAATAGTACTGGTATAACATTTTCAGCTTTTCAAAAATTTATTGAAAAAAATGTCGGGCAAGTTAGTATTAACGAGATTAATAATCTCTTTTCTCAAAATAATTATTTGAGCCTTTATGTTAAAGTTTTAGGAGAACATATTAGTTCTCTTGATCAAAAGCTTGATAAGCTTACGGTTTTGATAAAGAATATGAGTAAAAAGACTACTATTGAGGTAACACATACTTCCAGTGTTGCTTCGACTTCAAATAGTCAAACTGTTCCAACTCATATTCAGCGTCCTCCTGAGATTACGGATTTTAAGTCTTCTACATTTAAAACTCTTGAAGACCTTCTCAATGAGAAATTTGCTAATCTCGATCTTAAACCGTTAAATCTTTCAAATGACTTTGCTGATAGAATAGAGTCCACTTCTGACTATAAAGAAGAAATTTGGTCAGAGTTTAATAAACTCAAAGGATCTAGAGGTTTGATTAAGCCAAATAGTAGGTATGGTGATAATCCGAGAATGACAAATTTTTATTATTCTCGACCTACTCCTCAAGATGTCTTAATTGAAGAACGTGACTGTTATGAGCAGTCACTATTTGCATCATTCCTAGAAACATATCCTTAGCAGGACTGATATCTAGAGAGTGAGGTTCCTTTTCCTCGGTAGCAGTATTTTTACCTTTATCGGTAGGTGACTGAACTAGAGAATTATAATTTTCTAGTTGAATAATTCGGTGATCATGAATCATTTGATTCTGTTTAAGAGATTTAATATCCCTTTTCAGATTTTCAATTTCCTCCTTTAGATCATTAAAAGAGGCATCGCGAGTCACATTGACTCTATTTTCTCGTCGTCTATTGATTTCATCAATCGTATAAGGGGGAGTATACTCAATCCTTTTCTTGGAAAAGAAATCATTTGAAGACTCGGTAGTATTACTAGAGCTTGAAGCAAAATTAATAATTTTTTGACGAAGTTTATCGTCCGTAACTTCTTTTAAAAGATCTATGACATTTTCAGAAGAAATAGTTTGCACATTCAAATCTTGAAAAACAACTTGTAATTTATAAAATTCATCATTTTCACAAGTACAAGCAGTGCTATTACAGGTTACACAGGAAGATATATCACGATCTTCGTTAGTATCTAATTTAATCAAGTCAGCTTCGGATTCGTATTCGGAAGAATCTGAGATATAATTAGATTCCGATCCCGAAGTGTACAAAAGACCATAAACCTTGTTGTAAGATTCATTGTCTAGCTCTAAAGCTTTAAGTTTTTGAAGCTTACAATTTGGAGCTATGTGGCCAAATTTTCCACATTTGTAACACTTAATGTTGGCAAGATCCCGTTTGGATCTATTTTTTGCAAATCTAGTAGATTTACGATGTGACTTTCTAGTATCACGCTCTTCTTTCGATCTATATCTAGATCTTCTCTTTCGATAAGGCTTATCGGAATAATCAGCGTTATGACGCTTATAACTCTTTTTTCTTGAGTTATTAGGCATTCCAAACTGGGTACAGAAGTCTCCTAATTGAGATTTTTCTTGGCGCCTAGTATTCTTAATTTGTTGAGCTAGATGTAGCTCATTACAAAGTTTTAACCCTTCTTGGGTACAAATTCCTACCAAATTACCATAGGTAAAGGTGTCATAGGGAATATGAGTATTATTTCCCCTTAGGGTATTTCTTACCCTTTCGGCGAACAAGGGGGAAGACCATCTATAAACTTTGCTTTCCAAAAATCGGTAGCATTCTCGGGTAATTCCATAACCCGACTAAGAAATGTATCTTTATACCAACGAAATTCGCTGAGATTCTTACATCTCAGACTATTTAAAAGAATACGAACATTTTCATTTTGGTTGGTAAATCTACCACTAAAATGCTCTAAAATATTCAAGATAAGAGTATAGACTGCATCTTCTCTATCTGCAGCAAGGGGAAGACCTAGGTTATCAAAACCCGCTTCTTTGGCTTTGGCTTCCATGATTGAAGCCTTTTGAGGGGAAGTAAGATTATTATCCCACCAGCCACGAAGTTGGCCAGTAAAGCCAGCGATTATCATTTTAGCAATAGTTTTATCTGTATTGCCAGTAGCTTTACAGATCGTGGAATACATTAGTATTCTATGAACAAGGATGGTTAACTGTCTATCGGTTAAACCATCGAGATTCCATTCGTAAATATGAGTACCACTATAAGACGTATTAGTCTGATTCCAGTCACGTTCTTCAATTAAGACATCTTGAGGAGTAGGTCGAGAATAATAAAAATTTGTCATTCTCGGATTATCACCATACCTACTATTTGGCTTAATCAAACCTCTAGATCCTTTGAGTTTATTAAACTCTGACCAAATTTCTTCTTTATAGTCAGAAGTGGACTCTATTCTATCAACAAAGTCATTTGAAAGATTTAACGGTTTAAGATCGAGATTAGCAAATTTCTCATTGAGAAGGTCTTCAAGAGTTTTAAATGTAGAAGACTTAAAATCCGTAATCTCAGGAGGACGCTGAATATGAGTTGGAACAGTTTGACTATTTGAAGTCGAAGCAACACTGGAAGTATGTGTTACCTCAATAGTAGTCTTTTTACTCATATTCTTTATCAAAACCGTAAGCTTATCAAGCTTTTGATCAAGAGAACTAATATGTTCTCCTAAAACTTTAACATAAAGGCTCAAATAATTATTTTGAGAAAAGAGATTATTAATCTCGTTAATACTAACTTGCCTGACATTTTTTTCAATAAATTTTTGAAAAGCAGAAAATGTTATACCAATACTATTTGGTAAAACAAACGGGGCTTGAGGAGGATATACAGTGGTAACAATCTTACCATCGCTTTCATGATAAGAACGTGTTAGTACCTTAATGTAATAAGGCAAATAAGTGGTTATAAACCAGGGAACAAAATATATGATTTGATTATGCAAAGCACAAGTTTCATAGAATTCTTGCGAAATACAATTTAAATCATTTTCACTATAAGTGTCAAAAAACCAAGTTTTAAACTGGTTCCATTTTTTATCAGAAAATTCTTTTTGAATAAACTTTCTTGCCGGAGAACCCGGACTAAAATCAATTTGGTGTGGAATCATTAAGTACTATCTAGGTCAAAATCCATTTCGGATGGGGAAGGAATGTCCTTATCCGGGACATTTTTACTATCTTGGACAATATTTGTTTGAGGGTTGATTCGTACCTCTTCAACGTAGCTATTATTATCTCTACTGGAAATCGTATGCAGTGATGCGGCACTCTTTCGAGCTGGTCCATAGACCACCTTTTCTATAGGAGAGATATGTTGAATAGCCGGGAAATGGCTAGAAATTGACCTTCTGCTATTAACAGGGGTCTCGTTATCAAACTGGATACAAATCCTTCCATCAGGATTTTGAGTAATATGAGAATACTCGTCCCGAGAAACAGCATTAGTAATCTGTTCGGGAGATATGACCGAATTTAAGGTCCAAGTGGTTGGAAAATTAATTTCTTCCCACTTAATAGGTCTCCTAGTGGTGACCTTTGATTTGGCAAAATTAGTTTCTACCAAAATCGTTTGATCGGATGTATCATATAACTTACATCTCGGATTTAAAGTAGATAATAATTTAAAATAAATTCTATAAGACAAACATATAAGTTCCGAACCCGGAGCATAGTTATAACCATGAGTTTTGACATTTAATGTCAAGGCATCAAGAATATTAACATCAGAAAGAGAGATAATTGTAAATTGGGTTGAGTATTGAAATATACTGGACCATAGGCGACAATAGATTCAATCGAACCCATTAGAGACTGTCTAAAATTTAAATTTCTAGCATCTCTAAGAGCTGCTAGGAAAGTCTCTGGTAACCCTTTAAGGGTTAAAGGTTTAAAAGCAATTTGAACCATACCAATATGCAAATAATTATACATGTTTTTATAAGAAGAAATATCTCTCTTACTGAGTAAACGAATTGTCTGTTCAGATGAGTTTAGAGCTAAAGATTGCTCTGTCGTTTTAATCAACTGTTTATTAGACACTTTATCAAACAAACCATAATCATAAATGGTTTTCATAGGGACTTTAGGAATAGTCCATTTATTCAATAAATCAAGATTAAGAGGTATATCTACCTCTTCTAATCTAGTACTTTTAGTACTAGTTTCTCCTGGATCCATGTTCAAATATTTCATGTCTATGCTAGATTCTTCACATCTAGTACTTTATTTACTATGAAAGCGCCTAGGCTCTGATACCATTAACAGGATCTCTGGATAGGCATGCGGTAGTCCGCGTAGCCTATACACAGATACAGTAAATTGTATCCTTTAGCTTAAGGACTGGCGGTAATCCGCACAATCAATAAGGACTCAAGAGTCGAAAATATAGAAGAATTTTACAAAGCTTAATGATTGTATGGTAACCTTTTACCCGAGCAAGGGGCCTGTCTGGAACACACTAGTTATCTATACTAGCTCTTGTCTAACCATTCTGACCGTGATGAAGATGCCCTAACGCACTTAGCTTAGCGGGCTTAAAACACGGCTTGTTAAACGGAGCTAATAAAGATAGTAATGTACCCGACTGTACCACCATCCCGGAACCAAGTCAAAAATTCTTTATAAAATTCCTTTATATTTTGATAAGTCTAGATCTTTCATAGTAAACAAGTATAAGACGTTAGAAAACTAACATAGACATGAATATTCTTAGCCGGACATAGTCACGGCTTACGGAGAGGAGAAGGAGAAGACAGAAGAGATGAAGAACAAAAGTACCTTAGCCCTTTGGAGAATACGTATCACTGTATTCTTTCTTGAAAATAAAACTTTACAAAGAGAAAGAGATGTTTACAATAGAGAAGAGAGAGAGAGAGAGAGAGAGAGAGAGAGCTTTCAAGAAGAAAGGTATTTTCTTCCTTGCCTTCCTAATGAATGAAGGCTTCTATTTATAAAAGAAAAAAGAATCTATCAATAGTAAAAAGTGGGTCCCTTATATGGGCCCATACACAGTGTTTTTACTGTTTATACAGTGTTTCTACTGTTCATGAATAGTAAGTAGGTCCCTCATGCGGGCCTTTGCACAGTATATCTACTGTTCACCTGTCTTGTCAGTGGGTCCGGCGGCTTTACTGTTTCTTTTTTCCGTCTTTTTCTACTGTTTGGAGGAAATTTTCCACCTTGCGGATCTCGTTATCAGATAATATTTTCTTAGTTTCCATCAGTTGAGAGTCTTGTAAATCTTCGTTGCTTTTTTCACTTTGCATTGATGAGTCAGACTTTTCTGTTTTATTAATAGTCTCTATCAAGTTTCTTTTAACTTCGTCCAGGTATTGCTGGATTAGTTCGGTTTTATCTCCTTCCTGAATAGAGATTCTTCGAGCAATATGCCTCACTGAACAGTCATCATATAAGATGGTTTTCTGAGACACCTCCGAGTATAACTGGATTTGTGACTTAATGGTGTCTAATAACTCTTGTCCATAAAGTTGCTTTGTTTTGGGATCAATTTTCATTAATTTATCCCAAAAATTATTGTAAAATACCCTGTATAAGCAAGGGATTTTTTCTTCGGTATAACCGAATTCTGGATTCCATTTATGAATCCAAGGGATTGAGAATTCAATAAAGAAATATAATTGATCTATACGTTCCAAAAAACATATATGATCTGCATGGTATAACTGGGTAAGAAAAGGCGAAATCTTCGTCCATTCTTTGTATAACTTCAGAAATGGTTCAGGTAAAATATTTACCGTAGGGCCATGATATGACCACCAGTTTATAAACCAGTTTGGAATAGGTGCAGAGAATATCTTCGCACATATCTTGATAAACCAAGTATGCTTATGTCGATCATTATTGTAGTATAGCACTTTATCAAATGCTGTGATATAATCCCAATAGGTGAAACTCATAAGGGATTTGTTTAGACTTATCTGCCTTTCTTTCATGGTAGATATTCCCCATTCGTCAACAGATATTATCTGTTTGATAATAATCTTTGAGAAGCTATAAACATTCTCAGAAGTATTGTAACCAGAGAAGTGCCGAATCTCTGCACTACCCGTAGTTGTAAGGATAGTTTCATAATAAGATCGGGTTTTATATGATTCACCCGGATAATATAATCCATTAATAAGGTATCTCTGGAATATCTTCCACGGCTCGTCTTTTCTCTGAATTTCAGAGTTTTCCAAAAGAAATATCATTTCTTTCTTGAGCAATTTCTCATAGGATTTAGTATCTTCATCCTCTTTAGCGATTGAAGCAAATGTATCACTTTGCTTTTTGCTGGCTAAATATGCTTGTAAGTGTCCGTATAACGGACTGTCTTCTGGGATATCTTCCAGATGTATTGAAGAAGAAGAAGAAGATTCTTCTTGCTGGACAATTTTTGAATTTATCAATTGTTTTCTTCCCGATTGTATTACTAGGGAAGATGAGGATCCATATGACGATCCTTGATATGATCGATTTTGATAATTTGAGGATGATCGAGAGGGTGTTTTTCCCTTACCTCTTCCTCTGGTGGCCCAAGGAGGGTCCATTATGCACAGATAGTAAATCATTCAGAAAAGTAGAAATCTTCATCACGGTATAACCAATTAAGATCTTGATTAGAAACATCAGAATAATCATGAATTGAAAATTCAAAATCATCGTCCATAATCGAAGTGATTACTTTATCAATAATAAGACTTTGTAAGTCTTTATTTAAAGGAATCGCTCTTATAATGGAAATAAGAGTCTCATCGTTGAAGAAGTTGGTGTAATAACTCATTATTCAAGATATTCACGAGATAAAAAGTCAGGAAGAGAGTTATCAATTCCCTTTTTATAAACAATTTCAAAATCAAAAGGTGCTAGTTGAGCCTGCCATCTAGCAAACATGAGCTTAGAAACATCATGCTTAAAATCTTTGTCAAACATATATTTGACAGATTGGGCATCAGTTTTTATTAAAAACTTATGATTGTATAAATCGTCTTGAAATTTTAAAACACATTTGACAATTGTCAACATTTCGTGAGCCACAGTAGCATATTTCTTCTGGGCATCGTTCCACTTTCCAGAGTGATATCTTATCAGATATTCTCTTTTATCAATGGGATTTATTTGTTTCAAAATCCCACCATAACCGATGTTGGATGCATCAGGTCTCAACAATCTTTTGCCAAGTAGGATTGGCCAAAGTTAAGCAGGGTAAAGCTTTTACCCTTTGCTTAATATTTTGGACTATTTTTGTATGTAAATTAGTCCAAGTCTGTTTGTAGGTCTTTTTTAGCCGGTCGTATAATGGGGCTAAATCACGCGACAAGTCTTTAATAAAAGGGGGAGACATAATTAAGGCTTCCTAAGAACCTTTGTAATTGAGTTCTATCAGTAATAATATCAGAAAATTTAGAAGCAAATTCAATTGCACGTTGTATAGGGGTTATCTTTCCCTGACAAATATTATGTCCTAAAAATCTAACATCAGTTTGAAATAAACTCATTTTTGGTTTAGAAATTACCAAACCATTTTGTATAACAATCTTTTTGAAAATATCAAGATGTTTGATATGTGTTTCAAAGGTTTTGGAATAAACCAAAATATCGTCAATATAAACAATGATGAAATCCAAATATGGATTAAAAATGTCATTCATGATTTTTTGAAATTCAGAAGGAGCATTTTTTAGACCAAATGGCATAACATTCCATTCATATTGTCCAAAGGGAACATTAAAAGCAGTTCTATAAGTATGCTCTTTGAAAATTTGAATCTGCCAATAACCAGACTTTAAATCGAATTTTGAAAATATATTAGCATCATATAAACGAGAAAGAAGATCCCTTTTATTGGGGATCGGATACCTAATCCATTTTAAACTCTTATTAAGAGGTTTGTAATTGATAACTAATCGGGGAATTCCTCGTTCTTTTTCTGCAGCATTATTAACGTAAAATGCCGAACAAGACCAAGGGGATTTTGAGGGCTTTATCAGACCTCTTTGTAAGAGACTATCAATCTCAGTTTTACAAAAGGCGACCAATTCTGAATTCATCTGGCATGGTCGTGATTTTGTGGGAATATTATCCTCAGAAAAAGTATCTTCGTAAGGAAGAGTAACAATATGCTTTTTCCGGTTCCAAAAAGCACTAGGATGATCGGCACAAATATCAATAGCCAATTTTTTAGAAATCAAATTGATTTTTTCTTTTGTTTTAGCAGAATTTATTGTATCAAATATGTTCATGCTAAATAGTTCTAATTGCAAAGAATCTACATGCTTTTGTTTCATGTCAATTAAAGCATTGATATCACGAGTTACAGGATTTGTAACAAAAGAATAATAAATATTTTTATTATTATAGGTAGCATTAAAACCTTTTGCATCAATATTGGTAAAAGGATAAACAGCGTTTATAAAAGGAGTTCCTAAAATAATAGGAGGATATAACTGATTTTTAACCAGAAAAAAGAAGTGAGGAATGCAAACTTTATTTTGACAAATATGCGTGTTAGGCAGTTTATACTTTATATCTAAAGCATGGCCAGAAGCAGATTTAACCATATGAGTAGTTTTTTGAAAATATTTAGTGGGAACTAATCCCTCTTGGATGCAACTAACATCTGCACCACTATCAATCATAGCAACACTAGAAATTGTGAAATCGTTATTAACGAGAATAGTACAATTAATGTACTATGAAAGCGCCTAGGCTCAGATACCATACCATTAACAGGATCTCTGGATAGGCATGCGGTAGTCCGCGTAGCCTATACACAGATACAGTAAATTGTATCCTTTAGCTTAAGGACTGGCGGTAATCCGCACAATCAATAAGGACTCAAGAGTCGAAAATATAGAAGAATTTTACAAAGCTTAATGACTGTATGGTAACCTTTTACCCGAGCAAGGGGCCTGTCTGGAACACACTAGTTATCTATACTAGCTCTTGTCTAACCATTCTGACCGTGATGAAGATGCCCTAACGCACTTAGCTTAGCGGGCTTAAAACACGGCTTGTTAAACGGAGCTAATAAAGATAGTAATGTACCCGACTGTACCACCATCTCAGAACCAAGTCAAAAATTCTTTATAAAATTCCTTTATATTTTGATAAGTCTAGATCTTTCTATTCAACATATCTCTCCTATAGAAAAGGTGGTCTATGGACCAGCTCGAAAGAGTGCCGCATCACTGCATACGATTTCCAGTAGAGATAATAATAGCTACGTTGAAGAGGTACGAATCAACCCTCAAACAAATATTGTCCAAGATAGTAAAAATGTCCCGGATAAGGACATTCCTTCCCCATCCGAAATGGATTTTGACCTAGATAGTACTTAATGATTCCACACCAAATTGATTTTAGTCCGGGTTCTCCGGCAAGAAAGTTTATTCAAAAAGAATTTTCTGATAAAAAATGGAACCAGTTTAAAACTTGGTTTTTTGACACTTATAGTGAAAATGATTTAAATTGTATTTCGCAAGAATTCTATGAAACTTGTGCTTTGCATAATCAAATCATATATTTTGTTCCCTGGTTTATAACCACTTATTTGCCTTATTACATTAAGGTACTAACACGTTCTTATCATGAAAGCGATGGTAAGATTGTTACCACTGTATATCCTCCTCAAGCCCCGTTTGTTTTACCAAATAGTACTGGTATAACATTTTCAGCTTTTCAAAAATTTATTGAAAAAAATGTCGGGCAAGTTAGTATTAACGAGATTAATAATCTCTTTTCTCAAAATAATTATTTGAGCCTTTATGTTAAAGTTTTAGGAGAACATATTAGTTCTCTTGATCAAAAGCTTGATAAGCTTACGGTTTTGATAAAGAATATGAGTAAAAAGACTACTATTGAGGTAACACATACTTCCAGTGTTGCTTCGACTTCAAATAGTCAAACTGTTCCAACTCATATTCAGCGTCCTCTTGAGATTACGGATTTTAAGTCTTCTACATTTAAAACTCTTGAAGACCTTCTCAATGAGAAATTTGCTAATCTCGATCTTAAACCGTTAAATCTTTCAAATGACTTTGCTGATAGAATAGAGTCCACTTCTGACTATAAAGAAGAAATTTGGTCAGAGTTTAATAAACTCAAAGGATCTAGAGGTTTGATTAAGCCAAATAGTAGGTATGGTGATAATCCGAGAATGACAAATTTTTATTATTCTCGACCTACTCCTCAAGATGTCTTAATTGAAGAACGTGACTCGAATCAGACTAATACGTCTTATAGTGGTACTCATATTTACGAATGGAATCTCGATGGTTTAACCGATAGACAACTACCATCCTTGTTCATAGAATATTTATGTATTCCACGATCTATAAAGCTACTGGCAATACGGATAAAACTATTGCTAAAATGATAATCGCTGGCTTTATTGGCCAACTTCGTGGCTGGTGGGATAATAATCTTACTTCCCCTCAAAAGGCTTCAATCATGGAAGCCAAAGCCAAAGAAGCGGGTTTTGATAACCTAGGTCTTCCCCTTACTGCAGATAGAGAAGATGCAGTCTATACTCTTATCTTGAATATTTTAGAGCATTTTAGTGGTAGATTTACCAACCAAAATGAAAATGTTCGTATTCTTTTAAATAGTCCGAGATGTAAAAATCTCAGCGAATTTCGTTGGTATAAAGATACATTTCTTAGTCGGGTTATGGAATTACCCGAGAATGCTACCGATTTTTGGAAAGCAAAGTTTATAGATGGTCTTCCCCCTTGTTCGCCGAAAGGGTAAGAAATACCCTAAGGGGAAATAATACTCATATTCCCTATGACACCTTTACCTATGGTAATTTGGTAGGAATTTGTACCCAAGAAGGGTTAAAACTTTGTAATGAGCTACATCTAGCTCAACAAATTAAGAATACTAGGCGCCAAGAAAAATCTCAATTAGGAGACTTCTGTACCCAGTTTGGAATGCCTAATAACTCAAGAAAAAAGAGTTATAAGCGTCATAACGCTGATTATTCCGATAAGCCTTATCGAAAGAGAAGATCTAGATATAGATCGAAAGAAGAGCGTGATACTAGAAAGTCACATCGTAAATCTACTAGATTTGCAAAAAATAGATCCAAACGGGATCTTGCCAACATTAAGTGTTACAAATGTGGAAAATTTGGCCACATAGCTCCAAATTGTAAGCTTCAGAAACTTAAAGCTTTAGAGCTAGACAATGAATCTTACAACAAGGTTTATGGTCTTTTGTACACTTCGGGATCGGAATCTAATTATATCTCAGATTCTTCCGAATACGAATCCGAAGCTGACTTGATTAAATTAGATACTAACGAAGATCGTGATATATCTTCCTGTGTAACCTGTAATAGCACTGCTTGTACTTGTGAAAATGATGAATTTTATAAATTACAAGTTGTTTTTCAAGATTTGAATGTGCAAACTATTTCTTCTGAAAATGTCATAGATCTTTTAAAAGAAGTTACGGACGATAAACTTCGTCAAAAAATTATTAATTTTGCTTCAAGCTCTAGTAATACTACCGAGTCTTCAAATGATTTCTTTTCCAAGAAAAGGATTGAGTATACTCCCCTTATACGATTGATGAAATCAATAGACGACGAGAAAATAGAGTCAATGTGACTCGCGATGCCTCTTTTAATGATCTAAAGGAGGAAATTGAAAATCTGAAAAGGGATATTAAATCTCTTAAACAGAATCAAATGATTCATGATCACCGAATTATTCAACTAGAAAATTATAATTCTCTAGTTCAGTCACCTACCGATAAAGGTAAAAATACTGCTACTGAGGAAAAGGAACCTCACTCTCTAGATATCAGTCTTGCTAAGCCAGCCTGACCAATCAATATAAACAACGGAGCTAGAAGCTCTCTTTTAGCCCATTTAAGCATATTAAATCACAAAGCAATAGCGATACAAATAACGAAAACAGGGAACCAAGTCCCATAATACATCAACTCCCATAGACCAAGGGTCGAGAGTCATGAGCCTCTAAAGAACATAAGTGTATAAAGGTTTACAAAATACCAAGTGCGGAAAGAAATGTCAATACAAAATCAAAAGACGGTAGGAAGGAATATCGGGTCCTGCGGGCTCTGAGCTACCTCGAATATCCACAAACGTCGCCTCGCACGACTACTGGATCACTGCTGGAGAGGTACCCGGATGCGCACGCAAGGTGCGGGGAGTAAAATGAGTACTTGCCGGACTCGGTGGTAATAAACAAGGGTAAGACGGCGCGGATAAGAAATCCGCGATAAAGCACTATGCAAAGCTATAATCGGCTACCCTGTCATAGAATCAATCTTCACTGTACCTGTACCGACAAATACCAATAAATAGCATAACAGAGCTAGCAGATGTAGCTAAATGCAATGCGATGCATGATATGACCGCTACGGCGCGTAGCACGACTCCAATTTTGGGTACCGTGCTCGCTGTGGGGGTTCGGACTCCGGAGGGGCTCCTACGGCCCAAGCACATCTCATAGAGATATCACTCGCGGCGTGCGGTCCGATCCAACATATATCTTCCTCTGCGGCGTGCGGCCCGATCCACTACTAGTCGGCTAATATGCGGATACGGCCTCGCGAGCTCAAAAGTAGTTTTTGAAAACTCTTTTATCATTTTTCGATTGGAAAACAGGTAATATCAAGTTCCGGAGATTGGAATTTGCATAATAACAAAAATAGTCGCGGACTAGTAGTAAACTAGCATGTCTATGTGATAAGACAATGATAACGATCCTCGCGGGATCCAATAAGTGGCTCACGGCCCACATGTATAATCAACCGCCCGAGAAGGGGGTTCCTCGGCTCCAGAGTGGCCATTATCACAATATATATATATACAACCATCCGAGAAGGAGGTTCGACGGCTCTAGAATAGCCAATAATATAATATCAACAGGTTGGACTAATATGTAGTCTCCGGTTCATGATCGACCCCGCACTCTCAAGAGTGTGCGTGTCTCGCCGCTATACAGCGTCACAAAGTGGTATACCGGGGTTTCGAACCCGCTGATCCTCACCCACATCTATTACTCACCTCAATACAGCGCGACGACTATTCCGCAATGCCCTTGCCACGAGAATCAAGCTCCGCACGCGTAGAATCTGATCAAATACAGTAAAAATACAACAATTTAGGCCAATGGGACGACACCCAATCAATGCAACTCAATTTACATCAAAATTCCCAAAGTTGTCAAAACCCGAGCCCTGGGCCCACATTCCGAAAATTTAACGAAATTTACATTTCCGGAACCCTCGTCTCAATACGAGTCTAAGCATATCAATTTTACCAAAATCGGACTCCATTTGCCCGTTCAAAACCTTGATTTTCTAAAGTCCAAGACTAGGGCTAAATCCTCCATAATTACCCCAAATTCTTCCATTTTCATGATATAATTGCATGATATTATCAATACTAATCATAATACGAGTTCATAGTTAATTACCTGATGATTTCCCTTGATTTCCTCCTCAAAATCGCCCAAAATCGCCCTTAAGCCGAGACCCCCAAATGTTAAAATGTTTCTGAAATTTTTCTAACTTCTGGTACACTTACTTACAGCGATTTTCGCTTCTGCGGAACATTTTCCGCTTCTATGCTTCCGTATCCGCGACCAAAGGGTCGCTTCTGCGGTTCCAGGCCTAGCCGGCCACTTCCGCTTCTGCGAACCAAGGCCGCTTAAGCGGTCCCGCTTCTGCGAAGAAGCTTCCGCTTCTGCGGAAAAATCCGCCTCTGCGCGTCCTTGACCGCTTCTGCGGTATCGCCCAAGCGGAGAAACGTCCGCTTCTGCGGACCATGCCCCGATTGCCCTCGTCCGCTTCTGCGATCATTGGGTCGCACCGGCGACCCCGCTTCAGCGGAAAGGCGTCCGCTTCTGCGAAACACCCGCTCCTGCGCTCCCATATCCGCTTATGCGGACTCGCTCCTGCGACCAAAATTCCGCAGGAGCGAAAATGACAGAACCAGAACTCTTCAACCTGCAATTTCCATGATTTTCTTCCGTTTAACCATCCGAAAACACCCCGAGGCCCCCGGGACCTCATCCAAACACACCAACACATCTTAATACCTTATTCGAACTTGCTCCAATCCTCAAAACACGTCTAACAACATCAAAACTCATAATTCGCATCGAATTCAAGCCTAAATTCCTTAAAACATTCCAAATTGCACATTCAATCAAAAACCCGACCAAACGACGTCCGAATGACCTGAAATTTTGCAGGCACATCCAAAATCACCTAACGAAGCTATTGCAACTGTCGGAATTCCATTCCGACTCCCGGATCAAAATATCACCTACCGTTCGGATTTCGCCAAAATTCAACCTTAGCCAATTCAAGCCTATTTCTACACCGGGCCTCCAAATTCAATTCCGATCGCTCCCCTAAGTCACAAATCACCTCCCGGAACTATCCGAATCATCAGAATCCGATTTCGAGCACTCTAACTCAATAGTCAACTCTTGGTTGACTTTTCATATTCAAGCTTCCTTCAAACATGCTATTTGTTTCATTTTCAATCCAAATCACTCTTAACTCACCCGATATACTCTAATACTGTTTTAAAAGCATAATATATGTAAATGCAAGGTAACGGGGTGGTAATTCCCGTAACGACGGGCCGGGTCGTTACATTCTCCCCAACTTAAACAAACGCTCGTCCGCGAGCGGGTTAAGAAACATACCTGGAGTATCAAACAAGTGTGGATATCTGCTCCGCATTTCCTGCTCGGTCTCCCAAGTTGCTTCCTCCACGGGACGACCTCTCCACTGCACTTTTACTGAAGCTATGTCCTTAGATCTCAGTTTACGAACCTGTCGACCCAAAATGGCTACTGGTTCCACATCATAAGTCAAATCCTCGTCTAGCTGTATCGTGCTGAAGTCCAACACATGAGACGGGTCTCCGACATACTTCCGGAGCATAGATACATGGAACACCGGGTGAACTCCCGACAAACCGGGTGGCAAAGCAAGCATATAAGCCACCTCCCCAACTTTCCTAAGCACCTCAAAAGGTCCGATAAACCTTGGGCTCAACTTCCCTTTCTTTCCAAACCTCATAACACCCTTCATAGGCGAAACCTTCAGCAACACCTTCTCACCTACTGAATAAGACACATCTCGGACCTTCCGGTCCGCATAACTCTTCCGACGCGACTGAGCTGTGCGAAGTCTCTCCTGAATCACCTTCACCTTGTCTAAGGCATCTTGGACTAACTCTGTCCCCAACAACCTAGCCTCGCCGGGCTCTAACCAACCGACTGGAGACCTATACCGCCTCCCATATAAAGCTTCATACGGCGCCATCTGAATGCTGGACCGATAGCTATTATTATAAGCAAACTCCGCCAAAGGCAAATAATCAGCCCATGAACCACCAAAATCAATGACACAAGCACGCAACCTGTCCTCCAATATCTGAATAGTACGCTCAGACTGCCCATCCGTCTGTGGATGAAATGCTGTGCTCAGCTCCACCTGTGAACCCAACTCTCGCTGAAATGTCCTCCAGAACTGAGATGTGAACTGGGTACCTCTGTCCGATATAATGGAAATAGGAACTCCATGCAATCTCACTATCTCACGGATGAATATCTCTGCCAACCGCTCTGAGGTATAGGTAGTACACACTGGGATGAAGTGAGCTGACTTAGTCAACCTATCCACCACCACCCAAACTGAATCAAACTTCCTCGCTGTCCGAGGAGTCCACTAACAAAGTCCATAGTTATTCTTTCCCACTTCCACTCCGGAATATCGATACGTTGGAATACACCACCAGGTCTCTGATGTTCATACTTGACCTGTTGACAGTTTAGACACCGAGCCACATGGCTCACAATATCTTTCTTCATCTTTCTCCACCAGTAATGCTGCTTCAAATCCTGATACATCTTCGCGGCTCCTGGATGAATAGAATACCGCGAGCTGTGGGCCTCTTCCAATATCAACTCACGAAGGCCATCAACATTGGGCACACATATCCGGCCCTGCATCCGCAATACACCATCACTATCAATAGTGACATCTCTAGCATCATCATGCTGAACTCTGTCCTTAAGGACAAGTAAGTGTGGATCATCATACTGGCGCTCTCGAATACGATCATATAAAGAAGAACGAGCTACTACGTAAGCCATCACCCGACTGGGCTCAGGAAATATCCAGCCTTACCATCTGGTTAGCTAACGCCTGAACATCAACTGCTAGGGGTCTCTCCCCAACTGGAATATACGCCAAACCGCCCATACTAATAGCCTTCCGGCTCAATGCATCAGCCACTACATTGGCTTTTCCCGGGATGATACAAGATAGTAATATCATAGTCTTTAAGCAATTCAAGCCATCTCCGTTGCCTCAAATTTAGATCTTTCTGCTTAAACAAATGCTGAAGGCTGCGGTGGTCTGTATATACATCACAAGATACACCATATAGATAATGCCTCCAAATCTTCAAGGCATGAACAATAGCAGCTAACTCCAAATCGTGAACAGGGTAGTTTTTCTCGTGGGGCTTCAACTGACGAGAAGCATAAGCAATGACCCTACCCTCCTGCATCAACACACAACCAATTCCCACTCTCGAGGCATCACAATAAACGGTATATGAACCTGAAGCTGATGGCAATACTAACACTGGAGCTGTGGTCAAAGCTGTCTTGAGCTTCCGAAAGCTCTCCTCGCACTCATCCGACCACACGAATGGTGCACCCTTCTGGGTCAATTTAGTCAATGAAGAAGCAATGGATGAAAATCCCCGAACAAACCGGCGATAATACCCCGCCAAGCCAAGAAAACTCCTGATCTCTGTAGCTGAGGACGGTCTAGGCCAACTCTGCACCGCCTCTATCTTTTTCTGATCAACCTGAATACCATCACGAGACACCACATGTCCCAGAAATGCTACGGACTCGAGCCAAAACTCACATTTGGAGAACTTGGCATACAGCTTCTCCTCTCTCAATCTCTGCAATACAACACTCAAGTGCCGAGCATGCTCCTCCTGGCTACGAGAGTAGACAAGTATGTCATCAATGAATACAATTACAAATGAATCAAGATACGGTCTGAATACACTGTTCATCAGATGCATAAATGTTGCTGGGGCGTTGGTCAGCCCAAACGACATCACAAGGAACTCATAGTGACCATATCTGGTCCGGAATGCAGTCTTCATAATATCAGACTCTCTAATCTTCAGCTGATGATAGCCTGAACGAAGATCAATCTTCGAGAACACCCTAGCTCCCTGGAGCTGATCAAATAAATCATCAATACGAGGAAGAGGATACTTATTCTTCACTGTTACTTTGTTTAGTTGCCTATAGTCAATACACATCCTCATAGATCCGTCCTTCTTCTTAACAAACAGGACTGGTGCACCCCACGGCGACACACTCGGCCGAATAAACCCCTTATCTAGGAGTTCCTGGAGCTGCTCCTTCAATTCCTTCAACTCGGCTGGTGCCATCCGATACGGAGGAATAGAAATGGGCTGAGTGCCCAGCACCAAGTCAATGCCAAAATCAATATCCCTGTCCGGCGGCATGCCGGCAGGTCTGAGGGGAATACATCTGGCAAATCCCTCACAACAGGTACAAAATCAATGCTAGGAGACGCAGTTCCCACATCTCTCACAAAAGCTAAGTACGATAAACACCCTTTTTCAACCATTTTCTGAGCCTTTAAGAACGAAATAACACGCCTAGGGACGAAATCTGTCGAACCCCGCCACTCAATCTGAGAAAATACCAGGAATGGCCAACGTAACTGTCTTAGCATGACAGTCCAATATAGCATGATACGGAGACAACCAGTCCATACCCAATATAACATCAAAGTCCACCATGCCCAACAATAACAAATCTGCCTGGGTCTCCAGACCCCCAATAGATATAACACGGGATCTATAGACATGATCCACAACAATCGTATCACCCACGGGGGTGGATACATGAACAGGTAAATCAAGAATACCACGAGTCGCACTCAAATGATGTGCAAAATAAGAGGACACGTAAGAATATGTGGACCCTGGATCAAATAGAATAGAGGCATCTCTGTGACAGACAGAAATGATACCTGTAATCACAGCATCGGAGGCAACTGCATCACGCCTGTCCGGAAGTGCATAGAACCGTGCCTGGCCTCCACCAGATCTCTCCTCGCCCCTGGGGCGACCACGAGAAGACTGACCTCCACCTCTACTAGACTGAGATGGTGCTCTGAAGAGGAGGGCTGATCCCTCTGCTGAGTCCTGCCCCTACGTAGTCGAGGGCAATGTCTCCTCATGTGGCCAAACTCACCACACTCGTAACATGCACCTGGTGCTGGAGAAGTAGGTGCTGCACTCTGGGCTGGGAGGGCACCAAGCGATGACCGACCCTGCTGAAATCCCTGTCGACCACGACCATCAGAACCTCCGCTCTGCTCTGGGCGGCCTGAATGAGAAGGTCTAGATGAGCGACCTCTGCTCTGCTGCTGGGAATGCTCTCTGGACGGAGCACCACTGAAACTACCAGAACCACGAGGCCTCTTGGCCTCCGCTCCTCTCTCTCTCGGCGACGATCCGCCTCGATGGAGCGTGCCATATCGGCAACCTGCTCAAACGATGATGACAGAACTCGCTCGCTGGTCATGAGAATACGGATAGAGTAGTTGAGGCCATCAATGAACCTCCCGATCCTCTCCTATCGGTGGGGATCATCCATGTGCCATGCCAGCCAGCCGAGTGAATCTAAGCTCATCGCGGGTCACGGACATGTCGCCACCGAATCAACCACTCGAGCCGGCGACGTGGCTCCTCACGACGAGGCCGAGGTACATATTTCTCTAGAAAGAGAGTAGAGAAGTCGGCCGCCATGTGAGAGGTGCTGCTCTTGCGAGCCTACGCCTCTCAAACTCCTCCCACCGATCAAATGCGGGACCGGTGAGCCGAAATGTAGTAAATGAAACTCCGTCGGACTCGAGAATACCCGGCCGTACGCGAGCATCTTCGACATTTATCCAGAAACCACCGGGCATCCTCGCCCTCGACGCCACTGCGAAATGGGGTGGTCGAAGTCTACCAAATCTCTCAAGACGACCGCTGCTCGTCCTCGGGCATAACTTGAACCATATGCTCTGGAGAGCCGGAGCTGGTGCAGCCGGAGGAATAACCGGTGCAACCACCGGAGCGGGGACCGCCTCTGGCGTCCGAAGTCCCCGAACAACCGGATCGGGTGTGCGAGCTGCGGGGGTCCGCCGACCACCCCCCTGTCTGAGATGTCGCTACGGTGGCGGTAGCCGAAACTACCCGAGCCAAGCCGGAACACACGCGATAATATGCGGGCAAGAGTTTCCTGAAGACCGGGAATAGCGATAGATATAGTCCGGCCACCGAGCCGGGACTCGCCGGAGCTTCGACCACGCGGGGGCCGCTCCGATGCGGTACAACGGGCGGGTCGGTCGCGCGCCGCCTCGGCCGCCCTACCTCTAACTCTAGCACGACCGCGCCCGCGGCCTCAACAGGTGGCAATGGAGGTCGTCCACCTCGTCGCCGATACTCGCGTTCTCGCCATCCTGCGAGAGGATAGAATATAGAAGTTCGGTTCTCGAACAACAAGATCGCACGACGGAGTTCAAGAAAAATGAAGTTTTTCCTAAAGGTTCGCGACCTCCCGAGGATAAGTACGGGCGTCCCCGTGCCGATCCACGAGACTGCAGTATGCCTATAATTATTGCAAATACTAAGAACCAATCTGAGCACCTATCACGACCCCAAATCCGGTCGTGATGGCGCCCAGCACACTGCTAAGCCAGCCTGACCAATCAATATAAATAACGGAGCTAGACGCTCTCTTTTAGCCCATTTAAGCATATCAAGTCACGAAGCAATAACGATACAAATAACGAAAACAGGGAACTAAGTCCCATAATACATCAACTCCCATAGACCAAGGGTCAAGAGTCATGAGCCTCTAAAGAACATAAGTGTATAAAGGTTTACAAAATACCAAGTGCGGAAAGAAATGTCAATACAAAATCAAAAGACGGTAGGAAGGAATATCGGGTCCTGCGGGCTCTGCAGCTACCTCGAATATCCACAAACGTCGCCTCGCACAGCTACTGGATCACTGCTGAGAGGTACCTGGATCTGCACACGAGGTGCAGGGGAGTAAAATGAGTACTGCCAGACTCAGTGGTAATAAACAAGGGTAAGACAGCGCGGATAAGAAATCCGCAATAAAGCACTATGCAAAGCTATAATCGGCTACCCTGTCATAGAATCAATCTTCACTGTACCTGTGCCAACAAATACCAATAAATAGCATAACGGCTAGCGGATGTAGCTAAATGCAATGCAATGCATGATATGACCGCTACGGCGCGTGGCCCGAGACTCCAATTTTGGGTACCCGTGCTCACTTGTGGGGGTTCGGACTCGGAGGGGCTCCTACGGCCCAAGCACGTCTCATAGAGATATCACCTGCGGCGTGCGGTCCGATCCAACATATATCTTCGTTGCGGCGTGCGGCCCGATCCACTACTAAGTCGGCTAATATGCGGATACGGCCTCGCGAGGCTCAAAAGTAGTTTTTGAAAACTCTTTTACATTTTTCGGTTGGAAAACGGTAATATCAAGTTCCAGAGATTGGAATTTGCATAATAACAAAAATGGCTGCGGACTAGTAGTAAACTAGCATGTCTATGTGATAAGACAATGATAACGATCCTCGCGGGATCCAATAACTGGCTCACGGCCCACATGTATAATCAACCGCCCGAGAAGGGGGTTCCTCGGCTCAAGAGTGGCCATTATCACAATATATATATATACAACCATCCGAGAAGGAGGTTCGACGGCTCTAGAATAGCCAATAATATAATATCAACAGGTTGGACTAATATGTAGTCTCCGGTTCATGATCGACCCCGCACTCTCAAGAGTGTGCGTGTCTCGCCGCTATACAGGCGTCACAAAGTGGTATACCGGGGTTTCGAACCCGCTGGTCATCACCCACATCTATTACTCACCTCAATACAGCGCGACGACTACTCCGCAATGCCCTTGCCACGAGAATCAAGCTCCGCACGCGTAGAATCTGATCAAATACAGTAAAAATACAACAATTTAGGCCAATGGGACGACACCCAATCAATACAACTCAATTTACATCAAAATTCTCAAAGTTGTCAAAACCCGAGCCCCGGGCCCACATTCCGAAAATTTACGAAATTCACATTTCTGGAACCCTCGTCTCAATACGAGTCTAAGCATATCAATTTTACCAAAATCGGACTCCATTTGCCCGTTCAAAACCTTGATTTTCTAAAGTCCGAGACTAGGGCTAAATCCTCCATAATTACCCCAAATTCTTCCATTTTCATGATATAATTGCATGATATTATCAATACTAATCATAATACGAGTTCATAGTTAATTACCTGATGATTTCCCTTGATTTCCTCCTCAAAATCGCCCAAAATCGCCCTTAAGCCGAGACCCCCAAATGTTAAAATGTTTCTGAAATTTTTCTAACTTCTGATACACTTACTTACAGCGATTTTCGCTTCTGCGGAACATTTTCCGCTTCTACGCTCCCGTATCCGCGACCAAAGGGTCGCTTCAGCGGTTCCAGGCCTAGCCGGCCAAATCCGCTTCTGCGGTATACGGACCGCCTCTGCGCGTCCGCTTCTGCGAAGATATTTCCGCTCCTGCGGGTTTTCCCGCTTCTGCGTCTAGGCGTCCGCCTCTGCGGACTCGCCTAAGCGGCTACCCTTCCGCTTCTGCGATACTTCACCCCATAGCCCTTGGCCGCTTCTGCGGCTCACCTTCCGCTTCAGCGGTGCCGCACCTGCGGGCTCAGCTCCGCTTCCGCGACCACAAGCGCTTCTGCGCTCCAGTATCCGCTTCTGCGGACTCGCTCCTGCGACCAAAATTCCGCAGGAGCGAAAATGACAGAACCAGAACTCTTCAACCTGCAATTTCCATGATTTTCTTCCGTTTAACCATCCGAAAACACCCCGAGGCCCCCGGGACCTCATCCAAACACACCAACACATCTTAATACCTTATTCGAACTTGCTCCAATCCTCAAAACACGTCTAACAACATCAAAACTCATAATTCGCATCGAATTCAAGCCTAAATTCCTTAAAACATTCCAAATTGCACATTCGATCAAAAACCCGACCAAACGACGTCCGAATGACCTGAAATTTTGCAGGCACATCCAAAATCACCTAACGAAGCTACTGCAACTGTCGGAATTCCATTCCGAATACATTTTCAAAATTCGATTTAAAGTCTGGTTATTGGCAGATTCAAATTTTCAAAGAGCATACTTATAGAACTGCTTTTAATGTTCCCTTTGGACAATATGAATGGAATGTTATGCCATTTGGTCTAAAAAATGCTCCTTCTGAATTTCAAAAAATCATGAATGACATTTTTAATCCATATTTGGATTTCATCATTGTTTATATTGACGATATTTTGGTTTATTCCAAAACCTTTGAAACACATATCAAACATCTTGATATTTTCAAAAAGATTGTTATACAAAATGGTTTGGTAATTTCTAAACCAAAAATGAGTTTATTTCAAACTGATGTTAGATTTTTAGGACATAATATTTGTCGGGGAAAGATAACCCCTATACAACGTGCAATTGAATTTGCTTCTAAATTTTCTGATATTATTACTGATAGAACTCAATTACAAAGGTTCTTAGGAAGCCTTAATTATGTCTCCCCTTTTATTAAAGACTTGTCGCGTGATTTAGCCCCATTATACGACCGGCTAAAAAAGACCTACAAACAACCTTGGACTAATTTACATACAAAAATAGTCCAAAATATTAAGCAAAGGGTAAAAGCTTTACCCTGCTTAACTTTAGCCAATCCTACTTGGCAAAAGATTGTTGAGACTGATGCATCCAACATCGGTTATGGTGGGATTTTGAAACAAATAAATCCCATTGATAAAAGAGAATATCTGATAAGATATCACTCTGGAAAGTGGAACGATGCCCAGAAGAAATATGCTACTGTGGCCCACGAAATGTTGACAATTGTCAAATGTGTTTTAAAATTTCAAGACGATTTATACAATCATAAGTTTTTAATAAAAACTGATGCCCAATCTGTCAAATATATGTTTGACAAAGATTTTAAGCATGATGTTTCTAAGCTCATGTTTGCTAGATGGCAGGCTCAACTAGCACCTTTTGATTTTGAAATTTTAACCAGCCAATTATTAAATAAATTAAACTTAAACAGTAGTTAGTCATAACAAGTGATAACCGAAACGTCAAAACATACAAAATACGGTCCCAACATATCGTGGTGTCACGAGACTGAGCCTCTACAGAATAGCATCCTAATACAACCAAGTCTAGACAAATAGGAAATCAACAAGATGATAAGGAAGGAGAAAACAAGCTCTGCGGACGCTGGCAGCTACCTCGTAATCTCCGCAAAAGTAGACAAGGATCAGCAGCTACAATGTCTCAACTGCTCTCGGGCACCTGTGGATCTGCACAGAAAGTGCAGGGGAGTGGGGTGAGTATATTTCAACTCGGTGAGTAACAATAATAAATAATAACTGAAGGTAAGAAATCCTGTGCTATCACTTAGCAGTTCTAAGGCAACCTTCACAAGTACGTCATCACTATAGTAGTACTTTAACCTCCAATCTACGTTTATCTCTACAAGATTCCACACTGAACTAACCCTCGCTCGTACCCCTACGGTGTACGGCCATCTCGACATATAAAGGCATATACTTATATCTATAATGTATAAGTATCTAAGTAAATAGTAGGATATGATTAAGTATAATGCTGCGGCGTGCAGCCCGCTCCAATACATATACTGCTGCGGCGCGCAGCCCGTTTACCACTGCGGCGCGCAACCCGCTCCATTTAACGTCGACGGACTTCGGAGGGGCTCCCTAGGCCCAAGTGCTATGATACTGCGGTGTGCAGCCCGATCCAATATATATCTATACATATATAACTATACTGCTACGGCGTGTAGCCCGATCCCATGATATACACCAGCGCTCACTGAGAATGTGTGCAGACTCAGACTCCGAAGGGGCTCCTACAGCCCAAGCGCAATAATACTGCGGCGTGCAGTCCGTCCCACATGTATATTACATGTATATCACATGTATATTACTGCGGCGTGCAGTCCGATCCAATATAGGTATCTATATACATAATACCTCATAATGGGTCCTCGACCCTATCCCAGTCAGTATGCACTTGGCCTCTCAGGCCCAATATAATATATCACAATGGGTCCTCGACCCTGTCTCAGTTAATATAGACTTGGCCTTTCAGGCCCAATATAACATCTCATAGTGGGTCCTCGACCCTATCTCATCTCAATCGGTATAAACTTGGCCTTTCAGGCCCACTCAGCTAGAACAGGGAATTCCACCCTAGATAATCTCTCTCAATGTACACATCTAGTACAGGCTCATATTATGCTATGCAGCTAGAGCCATGGCTGAGTGTATATTTCCAACACAATGTAAAGGTCACCTAGCTCTATAGGTTCCCTAATGCTCTACGGATCGGCACGAGGCCCCAAACATGGCTATTAGCCCAATGGTACAGTTATAACCTCATTAACAGTCGTACAACACGGTATTCTATTAGCCGGGAAGGACTAAGTCCGAACCCCCTATCACAATGTTACCACGCCCGTCATAGAACGCGTGTCTCATCTCAATATAGCACTGTAAAGTGCTAGAACGGGGTTTCAAACCCTCAGTGTATTGTTTACTACTACCACTCACCTCGAACCGGTAGAAGCTTCGATCCGCCTTGCGCTTGCCTCGCAAATCAATCTCCTCGGATGCCAAATCTGCTCAAAGTCATAGAGAATGCATCAATATACGCTAATTTCACGAAATTCATTCGAAATAACCCAATTTATATCAAAACCCACAAGTTGTCAAAACCCGACTTTTGGTACAATTGTCGAAAAATTACAAAAATCACATATTCGGAATCCTCATCTCGATACGAGTCTAGGCATATAAAATTTACCAAAATCGGACTCCATTTGCCCACTCAAATCAGTGTTTTTCTTTAATTTAGGCCTAGGGCTCAAACCCACCTTTAATCTTCCATTTACATGGATTTAACCAAGGATTTCATGTTAAAATGATGTAATTAAGCCACAAAACTTACCTCCGACGAATCCCCGATGAATTACCGGCAATTCCCGTGAGTTTCTCTCTCTAGAACTCAAAAATGGCGTTTTGGGTTAATGAACCCGTAGCCCTCTGTTCTGTGATTTTAATTCACTGCCAGACGATTTTACCCTACGCGTTCGCGATGGTCTCCACGCGAACGCGATGCCTTGCTCCGTTCCTTCATCGCGAACGCGACGTAAAGTCACGCGTTCGCGAAGACCAATCTTCCTAGCCCGGATTTTTCCTCTACGCGTTCGCGTCCCATACCGCGCGAACGCGATGCTTCGTCTTTTCCTCTTACGCGTCCGCGTCCTTCACCCACGCGAACGCGATGCGTTCCAACCTTCTCCTTCGCGAACGCGGCATGTTACCTCGCGAACGCGATGGCCAACTGGCCCCAGCCTACGCGAACGCGGCAGTGCCCTCGCGAACGCGATGACCATTTTCCCTCAGCCTACGCGAACGCGGGCCTAGCCCTCGCGAACGCGAAGGCTTAGCTGGTGCCCAGTGGTCTGCAATTTACAGCAGACCATTCCTTGTTCCAAAGTGCCGGATGATAGTCCGGATTCACCCCGAGGCCCTCGGGACCCCAACGAAAACCACCAACATACCCCAAAACACGATACGAACTTGTTCCGATCATAAAAACACCATCCTAAACATCAAAATCACCAATTACACACGGATTCAAGCCTAAATTTCTTAAAACTTTCCGAATTACACATTTGATGAAAAACCCGACCAAACGACGTCCGAATGACCTGAAATTTTGCAGGCACATCCAAAATCACCTAACGGAGCTACTGCAACTGTCGGAATTCCATTCCGACCCCCGGATCAAAATCTCACCTACCGTTCGGATTTCGCCAAAATTCAACCTTAGCCAATTCAAGCCTATTTCTACACGGGCCTCCAAATTCAATTCCGATCGCTCCCCTAAGTCACAAATCACCTTCCGGAACTAACCGAATCATCAGAATCCGATTTCGAGCCCTCTAACCAAATAGTCAACTCCGGGTTGACTTTCCTTATTCAAGCTTCCTCCAAAAGGCTATATGCCTCATTTCCAATTTAATTTCACTCCTAACTTCCCCGATAGACTCTAACACTTATATAAAAGCATGAATTATGTAATTACAACATAACGGGGTGGTAATTCCCGTGACGACGGGCCGGGTCGTCACATTCTCCCCTCTTAAGCAAACGCTCGTCCTCGAGCGGGTCAAGTAACATACCTGAAGTCTCAAATAGCTGAGGGTATCTGCTCCGCATCTCCTGCTCAACCTCCCAAGTAGCCTCCTCCACGGGTCGACCTCTCCACTGAACCTTAACCGATGCAATCTCCTTGGACCTCAATTTTCTCACCTGACGACCCAAAATAGCAATAGGCTCCACATCATAGGATAGATCACCATCAAGCTGAATGGTACTGAAGTCTAATACATGAGATGGATCCCCAATGTACTTCCGGAGCATAGACACATGGAATACCGGATGAACGCTGGATAAGCTGGGTGGCAAGGCTAACTCGTATGCCACATCTCCAATTCTCCTGAGTATCTCAAAAGGACCAATGTACCTGGGACTCAACTTCCCTTTCCGCCAGAACTCACATTTGGAGAACTTGGCATACAGCTTCTCCTCTCTCAATCTCTGCAACACAACACTCAAGTGTCGAGCATGCTCCTCCTGGCTACGAGAGTAGACAAGTATGTCATCAATGAATACGATCACAAATGAATCAAGATACGGCATGAATACACTGTTCATCAGATGCATAAATGCTGCTGGGGCGTTGGTTAGCCCAAAAGACATCACAAGGAACTCATAGTGACCATATCTGGTCCGGAATGCAGTCTTCATAATGTCAGACTCTCTAATCTTCAGCTGATGGTAGCCTGAACGAAGATCAATCTTCGAGAACACCCTAGCTCCCTGGAGTTGATCAAATAAATCATCAATACGAGGAAGAGGATACTTATTCTTCACTGTTACTTTGTTTAGCTGCCTATAGTCAATACACATCCTCATAGATCCGTCCTTCTTCTTAACAAACAGGACCGGGTGCACCCCACGGCGACACACTCGGCCGAATAAACCCCTTATCTAGGAGTTCCTGGAGCTGCTCCTTCAATTCCTTCAACTCAGCTGGTGCCATACGATAAGGAGGAATAGAAATAGGCTGAGTGCCCGGCACCAAATCGATACCAAAATCAATATCCCTGTCCGGCGGCATGCCCGGCAGGTCTGAGGGAAACACATCAGGAAAGTCTCGCACAATGGGAACAGAATCAATACTGGGAGTCTGGGCCTCGACTTCCCGTACAAATGCTAAATAAGAGAGACATCCCTTCCCAACCATTCGTTGGGCCTTGAGGAAAGATATTACCCTGCTAGGTACATACTCGGTCGTGCCTCGCCACTCGATCCTCTGAATGCCCGGCATAGCCAAAGTGACTGTCTTAGCATGACAGTCCAGAATAGCATGACATGGAGATAGCCAGTCCATGCCCAATATAACATCAAAATCAATCATGCTGAGAAGCAACAGGTCTACTCGGGTCTCCAGACCTCCAATAGTGACCAAACGGGACCGGTATACGTGGTCCACAACAATAGTATCCCCTACCGGGGTAGATACATGCACTGGCAGCTCGAGACTCCCTCGGGTCGTGCCCAAATGAGGAGCAAAATATGTAGACACATAAGAATAAGTAGAACCGGGATCAAACAATACTGAGGCATCTCTGTGGCAGACTGAAATAATACCTGTAATGACATCATCGGAAGCAACGGCCTCAGATCGGCCCTGCAAAGCATAACATCTAGCATGTCTGCCTGATCGGCCTCCCCCTCGGGTGACCCCTAGCTGCCTGACCCTCACCCCTAATTGCCGGGGCGGATGCTGAAGTAGAAGGACCAGATGATGAGGGCTACCCCCTCTGTTGATATGGCCTGGGAACAAAATGGGGACACTTTTTACGGATGTGACCAAACTCTCCGCACTCAAAGCAACTCCACCTCTACTGTCTCTAGCTCCACCTCTATGATCCCTACCCTCACCTCTAGCTAGCTGGGTGGGATGTGGATCACCCGCTACCTAAATCATGGGAAAAAGACTCTGCTGCTAAGAGCTGCCCGAGGCTAGATGGAAAAACCTAACAATGTGACCGAGGTCACCACGACCATAACAAGACCTCGGCTGCGGCGACTGCTGACCCTGTCGAACTGAATGTCCTCCCCTGAAGCTCTAATGTCCCTCTCATCCCGCTCTCTGCGACGATCTGTCTCTATGTCGCGAGCAATATCCACAGCATCCTCAAATGTGCGACTCAAAACCCTCTCCCGAGTCATCAGAATACGAATGGGATAAATGAGGCCGTCCGCGAAGCGCCCAATCCTCTCTCTGTCGGAATGAACCAACCACGGTGCATATCCGGACAACTCTGTAAATCTGATCTCATACTTCTGACACTGACATGTCCCCCTGACGGAGACCCTCAAGCTGCCTACGCATCTCCTCTCTGCGAGATCGAGGCACCCGTTTCTCCAAGAACATGGTGGAGAACTGCGGCCGTGATAGTGGTGCTTGCCCGGGCGGCTGCGGCGCTCGCTAAGCCTCCCGCCGAGCAAAGGCTGGTCCACTGAAGCGAAAGGTAGTAAAAGATACCCCGACTGGACTCCAATATCCCTGTCGTACGAAGCATCCGACGGCACTTATCCGGAAAACCTTGGGCGTCCTCGCCGGGAGCACCAGTGAACACTGGAGGAGATAACTCGGTGAACCTCTCGAGACGACGCCGCTCGTCGTCCGTCGTAGTTGGGACACTGTCCCCCGAATACGATCTGTCGGCTGAACCGGAACCACGAGCTGAGCCGGAGGAGCCTGCGGTGTCGTGTGCCTGCGCTGCCGGCTGCGGAGTGCGTCGTCGCGGGGGTACGATGACCACCCCGATCCCCGATGCGTGCTGCTGCGGTGGTAGCCGAAACCGCACTGTGCTGGGCCGGTGCGGCTGCTGAGTATGCGAGCCGGGGTCTCCTGTAGACCCGGAATAGCAATGGGCACGGCTGGTGCCTGATCTGGTGCTGCTGGCACCTCTGCAAACTGGGGGCTGTGGGTCAGCTGGCACTGCCTCAGCCGCCCTAACTCCGCCACGACCGCGACCGCGTCCACGGCCTCTAGTAGGTGGTAGTGGTGGTCGTCCCCACGTCCGGATGATCGAGTTCTCGCCATCTGCGAGAGAATAGAATGTCAAAGTTCGGTTCAAGTCAAAAGTAATCGCACGACAAGAATTCCAAGAATTGAAACTTTTCCTAAAAAGGTTTGCGGCCTCCCGAGGATAAGTACAGGCGTCCCCGCACCGATCCACGAGACTCTACCAACCGGCTCATGACTCGCGAGACCTATTAACCTAGGCTCTGATACCAACTTGTCACGACCCAAACCCTGGTCGTGATGGCGCCCAACACAATGCTAGGCAAGCCCGACCATATTATCCTTTTAACCAGCCAATTATTAAATAAATTAAACTTAAACAGTAGTTAGTCACAACGGGTGATAACCGAAACGTCAAAACATACAAAATACGGTCCCAAACATATCGTGGTGTCACGAGACTGAGCCTCTACAGAATAGCATCCTAATACAACCAAGTCTAGACAAATAGGAAATCAACAAGATGATAAGGAAGGAGAAAACAAGCTCTGCGGACGCTGGCAGCTACCTCGTAATCTCCGCAAAAGTAGGTATGGATCAGCAGCTACAATGTCTCAACTGCTCTCGGGCACCTGTGGATCTGCACCAAAAGTGCAGGGGAGTGGGGTGAGTATATTTCAACTCAGTGAGTAACAATAATAAATAATAACTGAAAGTAAGAACTCCTGTGCTATCACTTAGCAGTTCTAAGGCAACCTTCACAAGTACGTCATCACTATAGTAGTACTTTAACCTCCAATCTACGTTTATCTCTACAAGATTCCACACTGAACTAACCCTCGCTCGTACCCCTACGGTGTACGGCCATCTCGACATATAAAGGCACATACTTATATCTATAATGTATAAGTATCTAAGTAAATAGTAGGATATGATTAAGTATAATGCTGCGGCGTGCAGCCCGCTCCAATACATATACTGCTGCGGCGCGCAGCCCGTTCCATTTAACGTCGACGGCGCTCACCGGGGGTGTATACAGACTTCGGAGGGGCTCCCTAGGCCCAAGCGCTATGGTGCTATGGCGTGCAGCCAGGTCCACCATATATCACTGCGGCGTGCAGGTACATTTATAATTATACTGCTGCGGCGTGCAGCCCGATCCCATAATATACCAGCGCTCACTGGAATGTGTGCAGACTCAGACTCCGAAGGGGCTCCTACAGCCCAAGCGCAATAATACTGCGGCGTGCAGTCCGTCTCACATGTATATTACATGTATATTACATGTACATTACTGCGGCGTGCGGTCCGATCCAATATAGGTATCTATATACATAATACCTCATAATGGGTCCTCGACCCTATCCCAGTCAGTATGCACTTGGCCTCTCAGGCCCAATATAATATATCACAATGGGTCCTTGACCCTGTCTCAGTTAATATAGACTTGGCCTTTCAGGCCCAATATAACATCTCATAGTGGGTCCTCGACCCTATCTCATCTCAATCGGTATAAACTTGGCCATTCAGGCCCACTCAGCTAGAACAAGGAATTCCACCCTAGCTAATCTCTCTCAATGTACACATCTAGTACAGGCTCATATTATGCTATGCAGCTAGAGCTATGGCTGAGTGTATATTTCCAACACGATGTAAAGGTCACCTAGCTCTATAGGTTCCCTAATGCTCTACAGATCGGCACAAGGCCCCAAACATGGCTATTAGCCCAATGGTACAGTTATAACCTCATTAACAGTTGTACAACACAGTATTCTATTAGCCGGGAAGGACTAAGTCCGAACCCCTATCACAATGTCACCACGCCCGTCATAGAACGCGTGTCTCATCTCAATATAGCACTGTAAAGTGCTAGTACGGGGTTTCAAACCCTCAGTACATTGTTTACTACTACCACTCACCTCGAACCGGTAGAAGCTTCAATCCGCCTTGCGCTTGCCTCGCAAATCAATCTCCTCGGATGCCAAATCTGCTCAAAGTCATAGAGAATGCATCAATATACGCTAATTTCACGAAATTCATTCGAAATAACCCAATTTATATCAAAACCCACAAGTTGTCAAAACCCGACTTTTGGTACACTTGTCGAAAAATTACAAAATTTACATATTCGGAATCCTCATCTCGATACGAGTCTAGGCATATAAATTTTACCAAAATCGGACTCCATTTGCCCACTCAAATCAGGTGTTTTTCTTAAATTTAGGCCTAGGGCTCAAACCCACCTTAAATCTTCCATTTACGGGGATTTAACCAAGGATTTCATGTTAAAATGATGTAATTAAGCCACAAAACTTACCTCCAACGAATCCCCGATGAATTACCAGCAATTCCCGTGAGTTTCTCTCCCTAGAACTCAAAAATGGCGTTTTGGGTTAATGAACCCGAGAGCCCTCTGTTCTGTGATTTTAATTCACTGCCAGACGATTTTACCCTACGCGTTCGCGATGGTCTCCACGCGAACGCGATGCCTTGCTCCGTTCCTTCATCGCGAACGCGACGTAAAGTCACGCGTTCGCGAAGACCAATCTTCCTAGCCCGGATTTTTCCTCTACGCGTTCGCGTCCCATACCACGCGAACGCGATGCTTCGTCTTTTCCTCTTACGCGTCCGCGTCCTTCACCCACGCGAACGCGATGCGTTCCAACCTTCTCCTTCGCGAACGCGGCATGTTACCTCGCGAACGCGATGGCCAACTGGCCCCAGCCTACGCGAACGCGGCGGTGCCCTCGCGAACGCGATGACCATTTTCCCTCAGCCTACGCGAACGCGGGCCTAGCCCTCGCGAACGCGAAGGCTTAACTGGTGCCCAGTGGTCTGCAATTTACAGCAGACCATTCCTTGTTCCAAAGTGCCGGATGATGGTCCGGATTCACCCCGAGGCCCCGGGACCCCAACGAAAACCACCAACATACCCCAAAACACGATACGAACTTGTTCCAATCATAAAAACACCATCCTAAACATCAAAATCACCAATTACACACGGATTCAAGCCTAAATTTCTTAAAACTTTCCGAATTACACATTTGATGAAAAACCCGACCAAACGACGTCCGAATGACCTGAAATTTTGCAGGCACATCCAAAATCACCTAACGGAGCTACTGCAACCGTCGGAATTCCATTCCGACTCCCGGATCAAAATCTCACCTACCGTTCGGATTTCGCCAAAATTCAACCTTAGCCAATTCAAGCCTATTTCTACACCGGGCCTCCAAATTCAATTCCGATCGCTCCCCTAAGTCACAAATCACCTTCCGGAACTAACCGAATCATCGGAATCCGATTCCGAGCCCTCTAACCAAATAGTCAACTCCGGGTTGACTTTCCTTATTCAAGCTTCCTCCAAAAAGGCTATATGCCTCATTTCCAATTTAATTTCACTCCTAACTTCCCCGATAGACTCTAACACTTATATAAAAGCATGAATTATGTAATTACAACATAACGGGGTGGTAATTCCCGTGACGACGGGCCGGGTCGTCACAGATATGCACCAGAATGATGGATTTTGAAATTGTTTATAAAAAGGGAATTGATAACTCTCTTCCTGACTTTTTATCTCGTGAATATCTTGAATAATGAGTTATTACACCAACTTCTTCAACGATGAGACTCTTATTTCCATTATAAGAGCGATTCCTTTAAATAAAGACTTACAAAGTCTTATTATTGATAAAGTAATCACTTCGATTATGGACGATGATTTTGAATTTTCAATTCATGATTATTCTGATGTTTCTAATCAAGATCTTAATTGGTTATACCGTGATGAAGATTTCTACTTTTCTGAATGATTTACTATCTGTGCAGAATGGACCCTCCTTGGGCCACCAGAGGAAGAGGTAAGGGAAAAACACCCTCTCGATCATCCTCAAATTATCAAAATCGATCATATCAAGGATCGTCATATGGATCCTCATCTTCCCCAATAATACAATCGGGAAGAAAACAATTGATAAATTCAAAAATTGTCCAGCAAGAAGAATCTTCTTCTTCTTCTTCAATACATCTGGAAGATATCCCAGAAGACAGTCCGTTATACGGACACTTACAAGCATATTTAGCCAGCAAAAAGCAAAGTGATACATTTGCTTCAATCGCTAAAGAGGATGAAGATACTAAATCCTATGAGAAATTGCTCAAGAAAGAAATGATATTTCTTTTGGAAAACTATGAAATTCAGAGAAAAGACGAGCCGTGGAAGATATTCCAGAGATACCTTATTAATGGATTATATTATCCGGGTGAATCATATAAAACCCGATCTTATTATGAAACTATCCTTACAACTACGGGTAGTGCAGAGATTCGGCACTTCTCTGGTTACAATACTTCTGAGAATGTTTATAGCTTCTCAAAGATTATTATCAAACAGATAATATCTGTTGACGAATGGGGAATATCTACCATGAAAGAAAGGCAGATAAGTCTAAACAAATCCCTTATGAGTTTCACCTATTGGGATTATATCACAGCATTTGATAAAGTGCTATACTACAATAATGATCGACATAAGCATACTTGGTTTATCAAGATATGTGCGAAGATATTCTCTGCACCTATTCCAAACTGGTTTATAAATTGGTGGTCATATCATGGCCCTACGGTAAATATTTTACCTGAACCATTTCTGAAGTTATACAAAGAATGGACGAAGATTTCGCCTTTTCTTACCCAGTTATACCATGCAGATCATATATGTTTTTTGGAACGTATAGATCAATTATATTTCTTTATTGAATTCTCAATCCCTTGGATTCATAAATGGAATCCAGAATTCGGTTATACCGAAGAAAAAATCCCTTGCTTATACAGGGTATTTTACAATAATTTTTGGGATAAATTAATGAAAATTGATCCCAAAACAAAGCAACTTTATGGACAAGAGTTATTAGACACCATTAAGTCACAAATCCAGTTATACTCGGAGGTGTCTCAGAAAACCATCTTATATGATGACTGTTAGGTGAGGCATATTGCCCGAAGAATCTCTATTCAGGAAGGAGATAAAACCGAACTAATCCAGCAATACCTGGACGAAGTTAAAAGAAACTTGATAGAGACTATTAATAAAACTGAAAAGTCTGACTCATCAATGCAAAGTGAAACAAGCAACGAAGATTTACAAGACTCTCAGCCGATGGAAACTGAGAAAATATTATCTGATAACGAGATCCGCAAGGTGGAAAATTTCCTCCAAACAGTGGAAAAAGACGGAAAAAGAAACAGTAAAGCCGCCGGACCCACTAACAAGACAAGTGAACAGTAGATATATTGTGCAAAGGCCCGCATGAGGGACCTACTTACTATTCATGAACAGTAGAAACACTATGTAAACAGTAAAAACACTGTGTATGGGCCCACATAAGGGACCCACTTTTTACTATTGATAGATTCTTTTTTCTTTTATAAATAGAAGCCTTCATTCATTAGGAAGGCAAGGAAGAAAATACCTTTCTTCTTGAAAGCTCTCTCTCTCTCTCTCTCTCTCTCTCTCTCTCTTCTCTATTGTAAACATCTCTTTCTCTTTGTAAAGTTTTATTTTCAAGAAAGAATACAGTGATACGTATTCTCCAAAGAGCTAAGGTACTTTTGTTCTTCATCTCTTCTGTCTTCTCCTTCTCCTCTCTGTAAGCCGTGACTATGTCCGGCTAAGAATATTCATGTCTATGTTAGTTTTCTAACGTCTTATACTTGTTTACTATGAAAGATCTAGACTTATCAAAATATAAAGGAATTTTATAAAGAATTTTTGACTTGGTTCTGAGATGGTGGTACAGTCGGGTACATTACTATCTTTATTAGCTCCGTTTAACAAGCCGTGTTTTAAGCCCGCTAAGCTAAGTGCGTTAGGGCATCTTCATCACGGTCAGAATGGTTAGACAAGAGCTAGTATAGATAACTAGTGTGTTCCAGACAGGCCCCTTGCTCGGGTAAAAGGTTACCATACAGTCATTAAGCTTTGTAAAATTCTTCTATATTTTCGACTCTTGAGTCCTTATTGATTGTGCGGATTACCGCCAATCCTTAAGCTAAAGGATACAATTTACTGTATCTGTGTATAGGCTACGCGGATTACCGCATGCCTATCCAGAGATCCTGTAGAAAATGTATTAAAGTTAAGTTATATATATATATATTTGTATTAAGTATATATATAAGTTAATTTTTATATGCGACGTCATTTGGTTTATAAATGAACCGCTTTATCTTGTCCATTCGATTCAAATCATCAATGGCTTGGATTTATTCGGTTGGTATGGCGTCATTTGATTATAAGCCTGGGCAGACCAGGCTTATTTCGTTTGAGTCTGGTCTGTATTTTGGGCTTGGTATATGTATTCCCTTGTATATTTAGCCCAAATTCATATTATATATTGTATTTTGACTTGTATTTTTATATATTTCTTGTATGTTCTTTTGTATTTTGTATTTTTCTTTTTGTATTTATTTTCAACTGCTATATTTCCTTTATTTTTTATTTTTCTTGATTTTTCCTTAATTATTCCAGTATTTTTGCCATTTTACTTTTATTTTTCGGTATTTTTGCACATTACTTGATTTTTCTGAATTTTAACACTTTTTATGATATTTTCCAATTGATTTCTTTTATAATTTCGTTTCAATTTTATTCTTCAAACAAGAACACTGGTATTTCAACCACATCACACAATTTCTAATTTCTTACTTATTCAAATACACAAAAATATAACTAATTTCAAACAAAGCAAGTAATTGCACTCAAAAACATATTTATTTTAATTTTGGAATTTAAATGCTTAGTGCAAAAATCATGTGCTCACAGCTGCCCCTCTTTGCTCGGGAACACGAAGAGTTTCGGTGCAAAGATAAGTGAGCAATAATGAGAGATTTTTGCACATTGGCATATTCCGTGAAGCATTTTGAAAAACTTTTGACTGCACCCTACTTTAGAGGTTGCCTACATATCTTGGGCTAAACAGGTATCAGGTCAGTGTAGTTCGGGAAGGTCTGGTAGTTTGAGACTACCAACGAATTGTTGTTGCTGCTGTTATTGCTATTGTTGCTGACTGACTCCTTATTACACCGGGATAAAAATAAAATAAAAAAGCTATTCTAAGTTATGGTCTATGACAAGAAAATCCTATCTATGTCTTGTCTTCTTGTATTGTCTTGCTCTTCCATATTGCATGTTGCTCTTTATTTGCATCTTCCATTTTTTGTGAATTTTGCTCATGACTTGCTTCCAACATACTGCTTTCTTCCATTTGTATGACTTCGAAATGTGCTTCTTGCCTTCCAGGTCGATACCTGCTTATTTGCAAAATCAAAGAAAACTTTTTCCTCTGCCCCAGTTTGGGGCTTTCAATGCTGTTACTTTAGAAAAACTTTTAAAAATACAGAAAGTATTACCTTGTTATACAGGTGGGCGCCTGAACAGAAATTAAAATGCTGAAAAGTATTCCCTCGTTATACAGGTGGGCACCTGAACTCAAATTAAAATGCTGAATAGTATTCCCTCGTTATACAGGTGGGCGCCTGAAACTGAAATTAAAATGGCGAAAAGTATTCCCTCGTTATCCATGTGGGCGCCTGATGCATAAATGAAAATGCAGAAAAATATTTCCTCGTTATCCAGGTAGGCGCCTGATGCAGAAATGAAAATGTAGAAAAATATTCCCTCATTATCCAAGTGGGCGCCTGATGCAGAAATGAAAATGCTGAAAAATATTCCCTCGCTATCCAGGTGGGTGCCTGATGCAGAAATGAAAGTGCAGAAAAATATTCCCTCGTTATCCAGATGGGTGCCTGATGCAGAAATGAAAATACAGAAAAATATTCCCTCATTATCCAGGTGGGCGCCTGATGCAGAAATGAAAATGCAGAAAAATATTCCATCATTATCCAGGTGGGCGCCTGATGCAGAAATAAAAATGCAGAAAAATATTCCCTCGTTATACAGGTGGGCGCTTGATACAGAAATGAAAATGCTGAAAAATATTCCCTCGTTATCCAGGTGGGCGCCTGATGCAGAAACGAAAGTGCGGAAAATTATTCCCTCGTTATCCAGATGGGCGCCTGATGCAGAAATGAAAATACAGAAAAATATTGCCTCGTTATCCATGTGGGCGCTTGATGCAGAAATGAAAATGCAGAAAAATATTCCATCATTATCCAGGTGGGCGCCTGATGCCGAAATAAAAATGCAGAAAAATATTCCTTTGTTATACAGGTGGGCGCCTGATGCAGAAATGAAAATGCTGAAAAATATTCCCTCGTTATCCAGGTGGACGCTGATGCAGAAATGAAAATGGAGAAATATATTCCCTCATTAACCAGGTGGGCGCCTGATGCAGAAATGAAAATGCAGAAAAATATTCCCTCATTATCCAGGTGGGCGCCTGATCCTAGAAATGAAAATGCAGAAAAATATTCCCTCGTTATCCAGGTGGGTGCCTGATGCAGAAATGAAAATGCAGAAAAATATTCCATCATAATCCAGGTGGGCGCCTGATGTAGAAATGAAAATGCAGAAAAATATTCCCTCGTTATACAGGTGGGCTCCAGATGCAGAAATGAAAATGCAGAAAAATATTCCCTCATTATCCAGGTCGGCGCCTGATGCAGAAATAAAAATGCAGAGAAATATTCCCTCGTTATTCAGGTGGGCGCCTGATGCAGTAATGAAAATGCTGAAAATATTCCCTCAATTTGATAATTAGGGTGTAAATTTTGTAAAAGATAATACCTCCCTTGCTGTTCGGGTAGGTTCCCGATTACTGAGACCTCCGTTGTGGATTCTCTCCTTTATTGCTGTTTCTTTTTTATGTTTTCTCCCACATTGGTCACATTTATTTTAAATTGATTAGTGAGAATTTGAATCTTTTGTCCCTATCTAAATCATTGAACAATTTATTAGTTATAAAATGATGGTTAGCAACTGGCATTCTTGTTGGCCTTGCTTCCATCGTCTGCCTCATCTTGCTTCATTCTGCTTTGCAATTTATTCCTGATTGTCTTCTTAATATTTCTTGTAATTCTCTTTACTTTTCTCTTTTTATTTCTTTTCCTTTTATTCCCTTTGGCTGTTTGATCGCCAGGTTATTACGCCATCTAACATGAGAAGCTGGTAGCTAGCTTTCAATTGGCAACTAATTTTGAACAAATGGAATGAAATGCAATGACCTGAATTTCAGAGGTGAGGATATTTTGAAGTAAGACAGAACTTATCTGGGTATGAAGGATGATTCCTTTGACCATGCCATGTATTTGAATATCCGACCCAGTCTGTCCAATCGAATCGTTGCTGTCTTAATTTTATCTTTCCTTTAACCCAAACCTTTCTTATTTTGCAGTTTCCCTTTCATCAGAACATTTCTTACTTTCGCCTTATGGTGCCTGTGAGGGTTTTCACCAATAAGACTCTCTCATTTGTTTTTCTCTTATCTCACATTCACCTTATAGTGCTCGTTAGGATTTTCACCAATAAGACTCTCTCATTTGTTTTTTCTCTCATCTCACATTCGCCTTAAGTTGCCCGTTATGGTTTTCACCAATAAGACTCTCTCATTTATTTTTCTTTTTATTTGTCTGTTTCCCAAACTTCTGGGTATTGTCCATGACATGTTTCTCTTTATTCTCGTATTGTCATTTTCTTGAAATTAATCAGAAGGTCTTTCTTTGGACTGTAATGTTGCTTTTGGATGGGTTTAGGAAAAAAGGTATAAAGGCTCAAAATTTAAACTAGGGTTCAAAATAATTACAACTCTCGGAATCATAAAAACATAACTTCTTCCCCTGTTTCAACATTTGGGGAATCTTGAATTTTATTTCTGTCGTGACTAAACCTCATTGAGGCTGCCTACGTACCCTTTCGGGATCAAGTGAGACGTAGTTCAAACCATAAGATATCTTCGTCATTTGACTTTTTCTCGATTTTTTTTCTTTTTGTATGTATTTTTTTTTATTTCTTTTTTTTTCATTTTCATTTTTCTTCATTCTCTTTTTCTTCTCTTTTCATTTAATTGTTCATAATTGATTCCGAGAGAGGGGTATGAAAGAATAATGCAATAAGGCTCAAAAAGGGATAACAATGGGTAAAATGTTTGGATAGAGAAATAAAATGCCTTCATCATTTTAATTTTCAAAATTATGACAAATACAATTGTACATATGAAAAAGGAATCATACATAGTATCTCTTGACTGCATCGGAGTTGATAGCAGTCTCTACACATTCTCCTTCCACATCTGTTAGATATAAAGCTCCATTGGACAATACCCGGGATACTATGAATGGTCCTTTCCAATTAGGTGCAAACTTTCCTTTTGCTTCGGCCCAATGTGGCAAAATACGTCTTAGTACCAACTGTCCAACTTCGAATTTCCGTGGACGTACTTTCTTGTTGTATGCTCTGGCCATCCTCCGTTGATATAATTGTCAATGACAGACTGCTGCTAACCTTTTTTTCATTGATCAAGCTTAATTGCTCAAGCCGAGATTTTACCCATTCATCATCGTCAATTTCAGCCGCAGCTATGATCCGGAGGGAAGGTATTTCAATTTCTACAGGTATGACTGCCTCCGTTCCGTACACTAATAAGTAAGGGGTTGCGCCAATTGAAGTACGTATAGTTGTACGATAACCAATGAGAGCAAATGGTAATTTTTCATGCCACTGTCTTGACTCTTCCACAATATTCCTGAGAATCTTCTCAATATTCTTATTCGCAGCCTCAACTGCTCCATTTGCTTTAGGCCGATAAGGTGTAGAGTTACGGTGCAGGATTTTGAACTTTTGACATGCCTCTGCCATGAGGTGATTGTTAGGATTTGCTCCATTGTACGTGATAATCACCTTAGGAATTCCAAAGCGACAAATGATATTTGTATGTATGAAATCCTCTACTACCTTCTTTGTTACTGCTTTAAATGTCTTCGCCTCCACCCATTTAGTGAAATAATCAATTGCTACCAAGATAAACCTGTGCCCGTTAGATGCTGCGGGCTCTATTGGGCTGATGACATCCATGCCCCAGGCGATGAATGGCCACGGTGCTGACATTGTATGCAACTCATATGGTGGGGAGTGAATCAAATCTCCGTGTATCTGGCATTGGTGGCATTTCCGCACATACCTAATGCAATCACGCTCCATGGTGATCCAATAGTGTCCAGCTCTTAGTATTTTCTTGGCCAAAACATATCCACTCATATGAGGTCCGCAAGCTCCTGCATGTATTTTAGCCATGATTGTAGAGGCTTGCTGTGCATCTATACATCTCAGTAGACCCAAATCTGGTGTTCTCATGTATACAACTCCTCCGCTGAAGAAAAATCCATTCGCTAGTCGCCTTATAGCCCTTTTCTAATCTCCTGTGGCTTGCCCTGGGTACCCTCCTGTCCTCAAATATTCTTTAGTATCATAGTACCATGGCTCACCGTCAAGTTCTTCTTCTACGGCAAAACAATAAGCATTTTCATCACGAACTTGTATCTGTAGTGGATTTATATAGGCTTTGTTCAGATGGTGCAACATGGACGATAATGTGGCTAAGGCATCTGCAACTTCGTTGTGCATTCTTGGGATATGTCTGAACTCTATGGATTGAAACCTCTAAGATAATTCATGCATACATTGTCGATAAGGTATAAGTTTCAAATCCCTTGTCTCCCATTCTCCTTGAATCTGATGTATCAAGAGATCCGAGTCACCCATGACCAAAATCTCTTGAACACCCATGTCTATTGCCATTCTCAATCCCAATATACATGCTTCATACTCGGCCATATTATTAGTACAGAAAAATCGGAGCTGAGCGGTAACAGGATAATGCTGACCCATTTCCGAAATGAACACTACTCTGATTCCGACCCCTTTGCCGTTGACGGCTCCATCAAAGTACATTCTCCAGCCTGGCTTGTCGTCTTGTTCCAATTCTTCAATATTCATTATTTCCTCATCTGGAAAATATGTCTTTAATGGTTCATACTCATCATCGACCGGATTTTCTGCCAAATGGTCAGCGACTGCTTGTGCCTTCATTGCAGTGCGGGTTACATAAATAATATCAAACTCTGTAAGTAGAATTTGCCATTTAGCGAGCCTTCCTGTGGGCATAGGCTTCTGGAAGATGTACTTCAGCGGGTCCAACTGAGATATCAGATAGGTAGTATAAGCCGACATGTAATGTTTTAACTTCTGCGCAACCTATGTTAAAGCACAACATGTTCTATCCAGCTGAGTGTATTTTACCTCGTAAGATGTAAACTTCTTACTAAGATAATATATCACTTGCTCTTTCTTCCCTGTCTCATCGTGCTGCCCCAGTACACAGCCAAAAAATTTCTAATACAGTCAGATAAAGTATCAAGGGCCTTCCAGGTTCTGGAGGAACCAATACAGGAGGATTGGCCATATATTCCTTAATTTCGTCAAATGCCTCTTGACATTCCTCAGTCCAATTCACCGAAGCATCTTTCTTCAATAATTTGAAAATGGGCTCACATGTTGATGTTAACTGAGCAATAAATCTGCTAATATAATTCAACCTGCCCAACAAACTCATCACCTCTTTCTTGTTCTGTGGCGGAGGCAAGTTATGGATTGCTTTTATCTTTAATGGGTCCAATTCAATACCACGCCTGCTTCCTATGAACCCCAATAACTTTCCTGATGGCACCCCAAAAGCACATTTTGCTGGATTAAGCTTGAGATAATATCTTCGGAGCCTCTGAAAAACATTATTAGATGTTTGACATGATCACATTACTTTTTGGACTTGATAATAACATCATCTACATATACTTCAATCTCTCGATGTATCATGTCATGAAACATAATGGTCAATGCCCTCATATATGTAGCTCCGGCATTCTTCAATCCAAACGGTATCACTCTGTAGCAATATGTTCCCCAAGGTGTGATAAAGGCTGTCTTTTCTGCATCTTCTTCGTCCATCAGGATCTGATGATAACCCGTATAACAATCCACAAAAGAACCAATTTCATATTTGGCACAATTATCAATCAATATATGGATATTTGGCAATGAAAAATCATCCTTCGGACTGGCTTTATTGAGGTCTCGATAATCAACACACCCTGGTTTTTCCGTCTTTCTTTGGAACAGGCACAAAATATTTGGTGACCCGTATAACCTCCGCCTCGAATTGCTTATTGACCTCTTCTTTTATTTTCTCACTGATATCCGTTTAAACTTCCTTAACTTTTGCTTAACCAGCCGGCATTCTGGATAAAGAGGCAACTCATGTACCACCAGGTCAGTACTGAGCCCGGGCATGTCATCATAAGACCAAGCGAATATGTCTTTGTATTCATGTAACAACCTGATCAAATCTTCTCTGAGCGAAGTCTCTAAGTGTACACTAATCTTTATTTCTCGAACATTCTCCTCACTTCCCAAAATAATAGACTCAGTCTCATTTAAGTTCGGTTTGGGTTTTTCTTCATAATGGCTCAAATCTTTATTAATTTCCTCCAATACTTCCTCATCCTCATATTCCACTTCACATTCGTTTTCAATTTCTTGTATAACTATCCGATTATCAAGACTGGACCGGGAATCCCTCATGCATGACATATCATTGGAATCAGCAAATATTGAACTGTACAAAAGAACAAGAAAAATAAAATAAGGCAAAAATGGAGGAAGAAAAGAAATTGTATTTCATTGAATTTTTGAAAGGTAACAAGATTTGGATACATTTGACTTGATGGGATATAGGATTACAAATTTAAAACAAGACAGTTTTGGGAATAAAATATTAAAAGCTAACTACCACAACTCCCTTCTGATTGGAAGAGGAGTAGCTTCCCAATTATTTAGCATAGTGTGGGGTCCAACAAATTGAACGTCCATTTTGCTTGTTCCTTCAGCTGTCTCTATCATATTCACGTCTTCAAATAACCTTTCAAATCTTGCTAAAAGCTCTTCATCCGCTTTTATTTCTGCACGGTTCGGCATGACAGTTGCCAGACGTCTATGTGTACCAGGCTTGACAAAGGAGTTGGACAATTTTGGGATAGGTTTGGGAGGGTCCACCCTTTCTTTTTCAATTTCTTAGCTCTCTATATATCAGCAATGGTTGGCTTGAAACCCAAGCCGAAAGTATCAGTGCTTCCTGGAAGATGAATTGGTTGCGTTATACCTTGTAAGTTAGCTCCTAAACCCTTTCCTGGAGAGAACCCATTTTTTATCATCTCTTTGGCAACCATGACCGCTACAGGGGCCACTTTAGGTACTGGCATATTTTCTCCTTCCGATATTTTGTTCAGAGTCACGGTTTCCATTACTTGGTACACCCACGGACCTTTGTCTCCTTCAACTTCTTCAAATGGTGTAATAGCAATACAAACATCATTTTCCCCATGCACTATTATTTCTTGTTGCTCCCACTCAAATTTTACAATTTGATGTAAAGAAGATGGTACTGCCTTCGCAGCGTGGATCCATTGACGTCCTAACAAAAGGTTGTATGATACAGCGATATCCAGCATTTGAAACTCCATGGTAAAATCCACTGGTCCGATAGCAAGTTCTAGTATGATATCTCCTATGGTGTTCTTTCCTCCTCCATCAAAACCCCTCACACATACACTGTTTCGGTGAATCCTCTCATGATTTACTTTCAGCTTCCCTAGAGTTGTCAATGGACAAATATTGGCGCTTGATCCGTTATCCACCAAAACACGAGTTACTACAGATTCTTCACACTTTACCGTGAGGTATAGTGCCTTATTATGTTCTGTCCCTTCTAGCGGTAGCTCGCTGTCCAAAAATGTTATCTTATTTGTCTCAAAGATCCTGCTTGTGATTTTCTCCAGATGACATCCCGAGATTTTCTCTGGTACGTGGGCTTCATTTAAAATCTTCATCAACGCCTTTCTATGTTCAACAGAATGAATTAGCAGGGATAACAATGATATTTGAGCGGCCGTCTTCCTCAATTGCTCAACTATGGAGTAATCTTGAGCTTTCATCTTCTTTAGAAATTCTTCAGCTTCTTCCTCGATAACTGCTTTCTTCACATAAGCTGGATTTTCTTTCACCACTTTTGTCTTTCTCAAATCATCAGGGGGCAAAACATCGCCCAGATGGGGTCAAACCATGAGTTTCACAAATTTCTCCCTTGACTTCTTTCCCTTTATACATTACTGTTACCTTGTCATAATTCGAAGGTACAGCTTTGGTACTTACAACTGGTATCTGAACAACTGGTTTGATAACCACTGGTTCTACATAAGCCCCTTTCACGGTCAGTACGGGCTTCACCCCAGGTACTATTACTTTTACTGGCTCAGGCTCGATTATCACCGATAACTGTTTTGCTAATGGCTTAATTGACACTTTCTCACCTTCAGCTTTCTCCTCAACCTTGTTGTTTACTCTAATTGTCATCATCGTCTGAGAAGGTTTTTTGCAACTTTCTCCCTGTAGTAGCTCTATCATATGTGTTTGATGATGCGCTGGCAAAGGATTTTGTGTTATGTTGGGTGTCTCAGGTGCTTGCACCTCAATTCTTCTGGAGTCAATGAGTTCTTGTATTGCAGAGTTTAAGTGCCAACATTTCTCCGTGTCATGTCCCGGTGCACCAGAGCAGTACTCACAACGCACGGATTGGTCTAAGTTTCTCAATGGAGGGTTGGAAATTTTAGGCTCAATGGGGTTCAGCATTCCTAATTCTCTCAATCGGTGTAAGAGACTGGTATATGATTCTCCCAGAGGAGTGAATGTTCTTTTTCTTTGAGCCTTGTCACCTTTCACTTCAGGGTCAGGACGGAAGTTGGTTCTGTTTGGATTTCTGTAGGTTTTTTATGGTGGGTAGGCATTTTGGGCATGGTAGACATTCTAAGGAGCTAGGGTTCGCCATGAAGATGGAGGCGGTGGATAAGATTGAGCATGCAGGACAGAAAGTTGGGGACCGGTCGGAGGATAATATTGTGGAGGTGGGTTATATGGTGCTTGTGGATATGGTTGGTATGGGCGAGGTTGGTGATGATATGGGTTGGGGCCCCGGGACCAAGATCTTCCTTCAATAACCGCCACTTCCTCTTTCTTCTTCTTTCCAATTGACCCTCCTGTTCCTGTTTGAATTGCTTGATTTGTAGCCTTGATGGTTGAGTAGCTCATAATCTTGTTCGTCCTCAGACCTTCTTCCACAACCCCATCTTTACTACCTCATTAAAGGTTTTCCCGATTGCAGATACCAAATGGCCATAGTATGTTGGCTCTAAAGCTTGTAGGAAACAATCTACCATTTCTCCTTCTTTAATTGGTGGATCCACACGGGCCGCCTGTTCCCTCCACCTGAAACCATTCTCCCGAAAGCTTTCTGCAGGCTTCTTTCCATCTTGGTCAATGACAATCTATCAAGGATGATTTCCAGATTATATTGAAAATGGTTTGCAAATGATTGAGCTAAATCATCCCAAATGAACCATCGGGTGTGATCTTGACGGGTGTACCATTCCAATGCCGAACCACTGTGGCTTTGACTGAAGTAGGCCATGAGTAGTTCATCCTTTCCTCCATCTCTACGCATTTTACTGCAGTATCCTCTCAGATGGGCCACTGGACCACCGTGGCCATCATACATGTCAAATTTTGGCAGTTTAAACCCGGCAGGTAGCTGTACCTCAGGGAACAAACATAGGTCCTTGTATGCCACACTAACTTGGCCTCCCAGACCCTGCATATTACGAAACAACTGCTCAAGGCTCTTCATTTTCCTGGCCATCTCCTCTTGCTCAGGGTTTCTAACAGGTTTCTCTTCCTCCGTCATGTTGATGAGTGAGGTGTAAGAATCATGTTGTCTGAAGGTGGGTTCTGGAGGGTAGTAAACATTATCCTGGATATGAAATACAGGCTCACTAGAGGATTTATGTAAAGTGGCTGGTGGTGGTGCCACATACACGGGAGCGGCCTGGGGTGGTGGTGGTGGAGCTTTTTTAGTTAGTTAGGGTGGTAGTACTTGTAATGTAGTGGCGTAATAGTGCGGGTAAGCAGGATATGTGGAAGACGAGTTCATGGTGGGTGGTTCTTGGTTTGGGTTTGAGGGAGGAATATATGTGGGGTTAGCTGGGTAAAAAGAAGGTAAGGGTTGCCCCCTTGACCAAGCCTGGTACATTTCTGACATCTGTTGTTTCAACTTATACATTTCTTCCTTCATACTAGTCACATCTATTACTTCCTCCTCTTGCACGGGATCCATAATTGTAGGCTCAATTTCTTGAGTTACTACTTTTGTCATGCTTTTACAATGAGTTATGTGGTTGTGATGTGCCAGAATGCCAGTTGCTAACTGTTACCTGATACTCATCAACAACAAAAACTTGTTAATAGTTAGATCATAATAGATAAACATCACAAGTTTTAAAAACACAACTTTTGCCTAGTAATTATGCATCATCCCGGCATTATTCTTCTTCTTTTGACCCGCCAATTTTTTTTCGCCTTTTTCTTTTCTTTCTTTTGTTTCCACCCATCATTGCTTTCATTGTTTCTTTTTCTTCTTTTCCCTTTTTCTTTCCTTTTTTTTTTTCGTTTTTAGATCCTATATGTTTGCCTATCGCTCAAGCAATTTGCATATAAGAGAAAAAATAATGACAATTTCTTTTGAATTTTCATTGATATTCAAACTTTGATTACAAAAGATGATGTTGTACTACAACCTTTTCAATGCGAAAAAATACAAATACAAAAATGCATGCCCTATGAATACATTAAAGCTCCTAGTGCCCGCGAGACATCGTTCGGTCTTACCGAGGGCCTATATGCTAATCCCTTTTGGAGTTTGTCCAGGTCGGCCATTACGTGTTTCACAAAGATCATTGCTGCAGCGGTAAATGTTGACTGAGTCATATCCTCGAACAGTTGGCATTTCCGTATAATGTGTTGAGCAATGTTGACAATTATTTCCCTGATGACCCCTTTTTTTAAGCAACCTACCAATCTGTTCGGCACGAGCATCTAAGGTTTGCTGGTTCTTCTTTTGAAGTTGTTGTAGCTCCAATTCTAATCGATCCATGGCATGTAGCAATGCTCTCTCTCTCTCTACATCAAATTCTTTGGCTTGTTTACTACTTTTGACTGTGACGATCTTCTTCCTCAATCGGGCTACTTCAACATTATGTTCATCTTTCAACTGTCGAACCATCCGAGCTCTTTCTTCGGTGTTCTTGGCCAATTGTTTCCAAACCCCAACTAATTCCTTCTCAACTTTATCTAGATCAAAGCTATAATCGTTCACCTTGCTCCGTAAATTTTCAATTAGCTTCTTATCCTGGGAAAGGCGAACTGGGGTTTCGATTGTTGTTCTCATTTTCACAATCTGAGCCTTCAAGGTTTCATTTTCTTTTTTTAGCTATTTCTTTTCACCCTCATCGGCTGCTGCTTGTAGGCTGCTTTCGAATTTGAGGTCCTGGAATTGTTTTTCCAACATGATCATTCTGGCTCGATATTCACTTTCCTTGGCCACCCAATCTTCTTGTTCCTTAGACTGCTCGGCAAACTCTTGAATATGAGGCCTCTTTATCGGTCTCTCATGCTCAACATCTCTGCGGTACCATGCGGAATATCCCGGTGATACTTCTCCTCTAGCCTAATCTCTCACACAAATGTCTATTCTCAAACACTGGCATTCATTCCATATTTGCCGAATTTTTGCTTCCGGGAATTGCCCATCAGGACTGATTTTTATTGCTTGAAGGATGAGGTCCCCATATTTCGGCACAACCTGATATCTTCCGAGTTGCCTTAATACCCGGTATGGCGCATAAGGTTGGATGCTCTTGAGACCCATTAAAAGAAAATACGACCCTTCCGCTGGCATATATATAACTTCATTGAGGGGCAACCATCCATATGCCCATTCTATTTGGCTAGCAGTTAGTGATCGTAAATATGTGATCCAAACTTTCAATCCTTCTGGCAACTTGGCCTCTTTTGTCCTCACGTAGAATTCTTTGATACACGTCTTCTCAGACGATCCATAACTTGAAAACTGAGGGTGGTGTCATAAATGTTCTATCATCCATATTTGAAGAAGTAAATTGAACCCCTCGAAGAAATCTTGTCACGCTTTGCAGGCCGTGAGAGCACAGAAGATATCGGTCACTACTATTGGTGCCAAAGTACTATTGTCCTGTACAAGGTGAGTACTGGTAATTCCGGCAACTCTAATGTCAATACTCCCATCTTTCCTCGGAAATATGATAAATCCCAGAAAGGCTACCATAAAGGCGAAACGCCTATGTTCCTTCCACTTGGCCCGGTTTGCTTTGCTGCAGAGTTTGTTTGTTGGATCATTTAATCCTCCAACATGGCCATATCTGCGGTATATAAAGTTCATAGTGCATAACTCGTGGACCAAGTCTTCATTGTGAACATTTCTGGCAATCTTTAAGGAATCGAGGAATCTGTGCACAGTAATAGCCCTTGGAGCAACCAGATACTTGTTTTTTAAGGGAACCTCGCCCTTCCCGATGTAGTTAGCTATTTCTTCCAATGCCGGAGTGAGCTCAAAATCCGAGAAGTGGAGCACATTATGTGCGGGATCCCAGCAAGCAACTAGAGCTCGGATAATATCACCCCGAGGTACTATATTTAGCAGCCCAGTAAGATCTTTTAAATATTTGTTGACCCAATCCTGTCCATCTTGGCCTAGATCATTCCACCACAATCACAACTCCAAAGGGATCTTGTTCATTAGTGCAAAGGGTTCATTTTGTATTGTGCTCATCCTGCACATTTATTAAAGGCAATTTATTCAAAAGAAAACACAATCTTTTTAAGGACAATTTTCATTATTTCAAAAGAGTTAACCTATTCCATATTTCATTTGAAAATTTCGAGGCTATTATTTTTAAAAGAAAGAAAATGACTTCAAAGCGGCCATTTTTGCACAAATAGCCTTCCGGCGTCCTTTCGGAACATTCGGCTATTCTAAAAAACGGCATCATTTTGATTTTATTGAAAACTAAAAATTTGACATTTTTTTGTTATTTTTTAAAATGAGTGGTTGGACCCGTCACGGGTTGCCTACTTATCTCGTCTAGTGGTGAGAATCAAACCTGCGTAGTTCGGTCAAATTGTTTTACGACCAATTATTTTAACAAAAATGTTCCGACTGTTTTCAAACTTTCTTTTCAAAATTTCGATAGCGTTTCGTCGATATTTCGGTATTTCTATTCTAAAATTTTCTTTCTTTTTGTTTTCAGGCATTTAGCCGGTCAGCGTAATAATCTAGGACAAATAAATGCAACATATAATCATGCTCGATCTTTGATTTCCGGGTCACCTGTCCTAGACAGACCCAACCCCTGTGTTGAGTCCCCTAAGACAGATATGATATGAATAAACGTCCTAGATCTGTGTTCAATATCCTGATGTTTCAATGGTACTAGGCCGTGTACCCGAGTGGACAACTCGGATCGAGGAGGGGGATACGTACCGAGGACCCACGGGGTCATCCGGCTTTGTAGCTTATCCGTCCTATATTTTCTTATTGGGTATTGACTTAACAGAAAGGGGAGTCTCAACCAGTAAGCACACCCCCGTAGATAAGAAGAGAAGGGTTTTCGGCACAATTTTAGATGTACAATTCACGTAATATCAAAGCGGTAAACATGTAGCACATTGATCAAAGCATATAATGAGATCAGATAATATCAAAAACAGCAATTTAATCGAGGTCGAATTCTTAAACCCTGAACCAAAGTTTTGGGTTTCTTATCCCTAGCAAAGTCGCCAGAGCTGTCACACCTCCTTTTCTTTTTAACATATACCCACTGTTTACTAATACACCCCATGAAGGGATATAATAATAATAACAGGGAATGAGTTTTTCCACTTAAAGGACAATCGGAACATGATTTATTTATTAAATTTCAGAGTCGCCACTTGGGAAAATAATGGTGTCCCAAGTCACCGCTTTAATCCCGAATCTGAGGAAATTATGACTCTATTTTAACTGTCTGCAAAACTACAAATCCAGATAAGGAATTCTGTTAACCCAGGAGAAGGTGTTAGGCACTCCCGGATTTCGTGGTTCTAGCACGGTCGCTCAAATGCTGTATTTGTTATATTTGATTTCCTTATATGACTTAGTTTCAAATGCTATTGATGTTCCGCTTTGGTTAATTTTAGGATTTTTGCGACATTGCGAAAATGCATTTCGGATCACACCGCAACCAGTACGCATGTGACCTTAATGCATTTAAGCTTCGCCGGAATTTTGATTTGACTCACATAAATGTGCACTCATATTAGGAATGTATATTTATTATAAATTGTGCCCTAAAGTGTCTACGTCTTGTTAATTTTGGGAGAGACAGTGGAATTCGCTAAACGATCTTTCCGATTTCTATTATTTTTGTAGGAAATTATGGAGGGCCCCGCAACTATGCCTTTGTGATTTGGCGAGGCTCGTCTCCGTTTTTATTAAGGTTTTTTCCTAAGTATACTATATTTTCTATTTTTGTTTTTTCTTAGGTATAAATATTTCAGATTTATGTCATTTTTATATCATCCTTTATTGGGATTCAGGCCCCCATTTATACGCTATTGGGCCTGAAATCCAGGCTTCCTCGCATTATTGCACCCAGGTGCAACTGGATAGCTAGGATCTAGCTAACATTTTCGTTTCTACCCCAAGGCATTAATGCCATATCAATTAGATCTGGGCATGTATTCATGGCGAGGCCCAAATTACTTACGTCTAAAGCGGAATCAAAGTAGATTAACATTTTAACAACAATACTACGAACAAATACTATTTAATACTAACAATTAACTATTTCAAATAATGGCAAATTACATTTGATCCTTACTGATTTCAATATTGTCAATTAACTAAAAATGTCAACACTAATTTAATCAACTTGTTACTATTTAACCACTAAACTAACAGAGTGTGAATCTATGAATTATCTAATGATTTAGACATTATTTACAGGGTTATTATTGCTCTCATTAAACTGAAAACAGTGTTCTAAGCTTCAACTAGACATGCTTGAATTACCACTATTTTTACAACCACATTTAGGTCACCATATCACAGTAGCTTAATACGGGTTTTGTAGCTAAACCAATTTCAACAGTGATATAACAGTAACACGATTTAAAATTCTACTACTCACACTTTTTCGAATTTATTGATGCTGATTCAGATCTTGATTAACGAAAGTATCTAAGTATTAGTATTACATGTCAAATTTCAAAAAAATAGTTATAAATCTAAGTGTATTAACATTGTTTTAGCCGGTTTTAGTTTTAGATTTAGGTGATAATTCTCTACCTAGCATATTTATCCTGCTATTATCGAGTTAAAGCATATTTCTAGTCTACTAATTATTACAACAAAGTCCTAAATGAATTACAAGGATCTAAGTACTTCCAAACTACATAATGAAATACAAATACATGAAAATTCATATAACTCAATTTTATATTATTTCTCCAATTAGCAGCTCATTACAACTTCAGGTCAATAGTAGCGTACCTGGTTCAAAACAGATTGGTGAGTCTAGGTTTTGGAGAAGAAGAATAGCCAACAACCAATAACAACGATACAGCAGCAGCAATGAAATGATTCAATCATAGCAAACAGCTACCAAAACTCCAAATATGGAACCCAGCAAATCAACCCAAGTAAAATCAGAGAATCCAGCAAAGTCGAGATGAATTAGCGAAGAATCGACCCACATAATAGCACTCAAGTTAATTGGCTTTCCTAAATGTATATAACCCTTAGTTGTATATTTCAGAATTTTAGAACCCTTTTTGATTTCAAAATCTGGAATAATCTCCGAATTTCCAAAATCCAGCCTCTTTTCAGGCTTATTAGAAGTCTATTTATAGAGTTATTTTGGGGGGAATTTCAAATAAGTTAATGTTATTTCCCTCCCCTTGTTCTTTTCAATTATTTACAGTATAGTCCATTAAAATTGTATCGAAATGCCCTAGAACCCCTGCTAGAAGGTTCTGTGCAGTTCTATTAGGGGTTTTTAGGTATGTTTGACCCAATTACCCTCACTTGCTAAGATTTATTACACAAATGTCTTTTTATTCTACCAAGTATACCCTTTATTATCTAAGTAACTGTAGAAATACCAAGTACTAAAGTCATTTTTATCCCTATATGCTCTATTTAATCTACAGGAATGCCATTTACCCTTCACCTTTTACCCATTTTATTTATTCATTATTACCCGACCTGCCTTAGGTATGGCAGAACTAGGGTAATACTTATTCAACCAATAGCCACTAATCAGACATGTCTTAAAACTTAACCAGTTTAGACCACACCCCTTTTCATTATTAGCCACCTTTTATCAGAACATAACCACTTACAAAAACATAGCCACTTATTCAGAACATGACCACTATCAGAATATGACCACTATTTAAAGCATAGCCACTAATAAAAGCATAGCCACTATTAAAATATAGCCACTTGATCAAAATCCAGACTTAACTCACAAACGTAGCCACAAGACCTTTATGCTCATGACCCAAATAACTTAAGTACTCAAAGGTTTAGGGTGAACTCACATACAAATCAAGTTACAAATATACCCAGATTCATGTTGTTTTGCACATATAGCCTTAATCACGAATTAATTTTCAATTAATCAGAACTCAGAGGAGAAATTGGATAATTGTTGAATTCCAACTAACACATACTCAATCGAGACAGAATATAATGAACAAACACATTAAACAGACTAATTAGCACATGATTCATGCGTGGTTAATATCAAAAACCCTACGAACACTTAGAAAATTTCAGGCATGTGTAAGATTTAAGTATCGCATGAACAGGCAGAGATAGATTCGTATTTTTAAACATGCATAAGAAACAGGTTCGGATAAACACAGAAGACATATAAAGAAAAACTTTTCCAGAACACATAACAATCAGGAATAGAAACAGAGGTGGGGATACTTAGCATTTCAGGCTTTTTCTTTTCTTTTTTCTTTTCTTTCTCTCTTTCTTCTTTCTTTCTTCTTCGTTCTTTTCATTTTTTTTCTGGATTTTCAGAGCTTTGAAGACGTTTGGTCTTCTAAGTACTGGATTTTTCAGATGGGGCTTTGGGTTCAATTTAGATGTGTTTGAGGGGTGGTCTGGAGACCTGTGGTAGTGCTTTGGGGGTAGGGGTAGTTTTTGGTACTCGCCGGAGTAGGGTTCCGGCGAGTGTTTTTCTAATATTCGACAAGTTTGAGGGTGATTCGAGGGAAACCATCTAGATAGGGTGGTAGATCACCTCAAGACAGTTTAAGGGTGTTAATATGGGACCTTGGTTCATACTTTGTGAGGTCGCCGGCTGGGGTTCCGGCGATCGGAATTTCAAGAACAAGGAGATTGTTGGTTTTGGTCGGGGTTTATGGTGGTTTGAAGGTTTTTGGGTGGTGAGGGGGGTGTTTGAGGTTTGGCATGAGCCGGAGATGAAGGCTGAGGCATGGTTTTCCAGGAGTCTCCATGAGAAACTGGAGGAGGAAGAAGGTGAATCTCAGGCGGCTAGGGTTAGATAATACAAATGTGTGTGTGTAATGACGGACACAACATGATATGTGAGTATGTATATCGGTCGTGTATTGTTGATTCCTGGCCATTGGATTAGTCGAGATCAACTTCCAGGATCTTGTAGCCTCGCGACAGTGTCGTTTGTTTTAATGAAAGATCTTATTAGGTCCATTGGACGGTTGAGATTGATTTACCAAAGCTACGTCGTTTCATTTAAATAGTTCGTTGGTCTTGTCCGTTTGATCAGTTGTATTGGACAGCCAAGATTAACTCTATATGCGACGCCGTTTAATGCACAAGGCCACCACCTTATCTGGTCCATTCGATTCAAATCATCAACGACCTGGACTAATTTCATTTGGGCTTGGTCTATATTTGGTATTGGGTTGTATTTGGCCCAAATTATCATTATATATATATATATATATATATATATATATATATATATATATATATATATATATATATATATATATATATATATATATATATATATATATATATTGTATATATATATATATATATTGTATTCTTGTATTTTATTTTTCTTTTTTGTATTTTGTATTTTGTATTTTCTTTTTGTATTTATTTTCAACTGTTATATTTCCTTTATTTTCTATTTTCTTGATTTTGTTCCTTAATGTTCTGGTATTTTTGCCATTTTACTTGATTTTTCTGAATTTTTGCATTTTACTTGATCTTCTGAATTTTAACATTTTATATGATATTTTCCAAATTGATTTATTTTGTAATTTCATTTCAATTTATTTTCAAACCAAAACACTAGTATTTCAACTAAATCACAAAAACAAAAATTATTTTTATATTATATATATATATATATATATATATATATATATATATATATATATATATATATATATATATATATATATATTAGAATTTAATTGCTTAGGGCAAAAATCACGTGCTCACACAAGGTAAGTAAGACTTTAAGCTTTCGTACTTACTTTTCTAAAATCCATTTTGAATATGTGTTTTCTCTGCCTGGTCCATGTGTTGGGATAAGCGTACGCTTGGCAGAGTCGGTGGTCTTAGACTAGCCGCAAATATATTATACATTATTTTATAAGTTGTATGATATTGAGTTTGATATGGTTGTGCGCCATGATATTGAGTTTGATACAGCTGTGCGCCATGATATTGAGTTTGATACGGCTGTGCGCCATGATGTTGAGTTTGATACGCCTGTGCGCCATGATCTTGAGTTGATACGGCTGTGTGCCATGATGTTGGGGCATTGTGTATGCCTTGGTACATCAACCGAGCATTGTGTATGCTCTGTTACATATTTGAAGCATTGTGGTGTCGTTGTGGACTCGTAGGTGTGCTGGTAAATTCCTTTCATTGCAATTATAATAAGTCCTTAGTGGGTATCTTTGTTGGTTAACTCTCAATAACTCTGTTGATTCACATATATTGAGTTATTGTATAATTATCATATTTATTACATCGTTCGTGTTGTAGTATATTTGTACTTTCTAACACTTGTTCCAGAGGTATTTAAAGAGGCGGGTCGAGGATCTTACTGGGTTATATTTGCGTATAACTCACTCCTTACCTGCATCTCCATGCAGATACCGTTGCGAGAGATAAAGCTAGTGGCTGACGAGTTTGTTTGAGTGGATCCTATTGCTGAGGTGAGCCACCGCATCATTCATGGAGGCTTTCGTTTCGGACTTGCTTAGTTCTTGTTAGTTATTTCTTTTTGTTTTTTTGGGTTTGCATACCCATCAATAAAATTCATATTACTTTGTTAGATGCTCCATGGTCTTAGTGTGAGATTTGGGCTAGAGTTTTATTATTTGAGTGGTTGTTGATTTTTTTATTAACTGACTAAGGTATGGGGCAATAATCATTATTTCATTAATTATTAATAATACTTTAGGCCTGCACTTATTCTCTCTCAGTGTTTGTGTAAATGGTTAAACATCAGATAAAGGGGTTCGCCTGGCAGGTGGTATTAGCTGGGTGCCAATCACGTCTAGGGGCTAGTTTGGGACGTGACACAGAACTATGGGATATTGACAAAAAATTAATTCTTTCGACAGATGATTCTAAATTTTTTTCAATTCAAACATTGTCTGTACCACCATTGTCCATGATTTTTTTGAGCAATGTGTTCTCTACTCATTTTGACCTAGCAATGTGTTTTCAATGCGTTTTAACCTAGACATAATATATGGGACGAAGAAAAGAGGGTTTTACGCTTGTGATATACTCAAATATATTTTACCAGAGAAAATTGATAGTGATAGATAAGTTAGGTCTCGAATATCTTTTGCTGGAGAAATTGGAGAGAAAATTGATAGTGATAGATAAGTTAGGTGAAAAAGAATCGGGAAGAGATAACTTTTAAGTGAGAGAATTCCGACGAGAGATTTTAGGATATAAAAAGTTATACATACTTAATTAGAAAAGCTTATTTTAAAATAAGTTGTACTAAAAGTAATTTTCTCAAAGCATCTCTAAAAATATAAATAACTCTTTAAAGGGTGGTATTCTACGTAGATTCCTCAAATTGGTTTTGCCCGATGGACTATAAACGAAGTTCTCTCTGGTTATTTGGGGTCAGCCTAAATAAATTCATGAGCTAAAATATTTGTAGCCCATCACATTAATCTCTGGACGGGTTGGACAGATTAGATGTGTTTGAACTTAAATTGCCACCCATAACAATTAATAAGACCGGAGGATCTACATAACCCGTGAATAGAAGGTTGAGAAACCAAGTTTGAGAAAGGTCTTTCTTCGAATTACAGAAAGAGAGGGAAACCATTGAATCATTTGGAAGATCTCTGGTGATGAGAATTTATATTCGCAAATATGTAAAACTTTCCCTTACGCTAATAAAAAAGGAAAGAAACTACAAAAATGCTTATAAGTACAAAAAATATAAAAAGAAAAGAGGGTAGTTTGGGACGTGACACAGAACTATGGGATATTGATAAAAAATTAATTCTTTCAACAGATGATTCTGAAATTTTTTCAATCCAAACATTGTCTGTACCACCATTGTCCATGATTTTTTTGAGCAATGTGTTCTCTACTCATTTGACCTAGCAATGTGTTTTCTATGCGTTTTGACCTAGACATAATATATGGGACGAAGAAAAGAGGATTTTACGACGGCACCCAGTCCCCACGACTAGGTAAGCCTAACACGTTGCGGAATATACAAGTTTATGAACATTAAATAAGAAATAGCGGAAAATGATATAAATAAGAATGTAATTTGTGCCGCTTGGCACATACACCCGTCAAACACACTGTATAAACACCACCAAGACCCGGAATCCCACGGGTAACACAGACTAAAAGAGAGAATACAACGGTGGCTCTATGTGTGAAGAGTATCTAACAAAGACATGAGAGAAAACATCTACTAATACTATCAGAATAGAAGGAAGGCCTCCGGATCCGCGGACGTAGCAGATCATACCTCGAGATCTCCCAAAATGCTGCTGAATTACCTAATATGAGTCTGTCCTGATGTACCTGGATCTGCACAACAAAAGTGTGCAGAAGAGTAGCATGAGTACACCACGGCGGTACTCAGTAAGTGCCAAGCCTAACCTCGATGGAGTAGTGACGAGGAAGGTCGGGGCCCTACTGAGAAAAACAATAATATGATGGAAATAGCAATAATAAGCAGTTTAAATGATAATAATTCCGAAATAGCAACAATAAAATGATTACCGCAACCGTCTACAATTAAGATAACAACAAGTAACCAACTCAATAAAACAAGTCCAGGACCTGTGAGAATTGAACCCACAGTCCCATTGATAGTACCCATGGGTCTCCGGGAATCGAACCCGCAGCCCATGTCTCAGTAAATCTCAGGATCTCCGGGAATCGAACCCGCAGTCCACATCTCAATAAATCTCAGGATCTCCGGGAATCGAACCCGCAGTCCATATCTCATTAACTCAGGATCTCCGGGAATCGAACCCGCAATCCACAACAATATCACTCCGGGTCTCTGGGAATCGAACCCACAGCCCTGGGATCTCCGGGAATTGAACCCGCAGTCCACAAACAAATAGCAAATCCGGGTCTCTGGGAATCGAACCCACAGCCCTGGGATCTCCGGGAATTGAACCCGCAGTCCACCAACACAACAAATAAAGAAAACGCACATGGAAAAATATAATATGCTTAACTACAACTACACCGAGGACTAGTGCCAACAATTATCAAGAAGTTCAAGTAGGATAATTAGGCAATTAGACAGATAAATCCTACCTAATCATGCTTCCCTAACGAATACCAGGTAAATGTCACAATTTAATAAATTAAGAACAGGAATATCACGAATTGAACAATTCAAGTAAAGTGAGTTACAACAACCAGCGCATGTACACGCCCGTCACCTCGCGTACAAGGCATTTAAACTATCACATAATATCCTAGGGGTAAAGGTTCCCCACACGAGGTTAGACAAGCCACTTACCTCGATTCCGGTACAAAACCGCTAAGAGACAACCCTCTTGCCGCGAATATCCGACTCCGAGTGACCCGAATCTAGTCAAACCAATTACACAGTATAAATAACATCGCAAGTAACTAACTACAATGATAAAATTACAGCTACGGCGCGAAAGTGGGTGAAATGACCAAAATACCCCTGAATCCATCGGCTTGGAATTAAAATATTTTTATGTTTTCAGAACCCTCGTACTCTCACGAGTCTAACCATATAAAAATCTCCCAAATCGGACCACAAATGGCCCTCCAAATCCCAAATTTAAAGTTTTTGCTCCAAGCCCTAATTTCTTACAATTTTGCTATGTTTTCATAAATTTCAAGGATGATTCTTCAATAAAATCATGTATTTAGTTCATAGGACTTACCTCTAATCACTTCTTGCAAAAACCCCTTCAATTCTCGTCCAAAAGCTCTCAAGAATGACCAAAAATGGTGGAAAAATGGGTTTGGTTCGCGGATGAAATGTTTTTAAACATTCTGCCCAGGTATTTTGTTCACTGCGATCGCGGGAAATGCTTCGCGATCGCGGAGAACAAATTCTTGGCCAAAAATTACCCTTCGCGATCGCGGGAAATGCCTCGCGATCGCGGTGAACAAGTTCCAGTTCCTCCGGACAGGCTTCAGTAAAATGGCCATAACTTTTTACACACAACTCCAAATGATGAATGGTTTGATGTTCTGGAAACTAGACACACAGGGCTATAACTTTCATTTGTTGATCATTTCCTGAATCCTTATACATTGCGAGATACAAGCTTCCAAATCCATTTATGTGTTTTAGATATCCTTCTCGGACAGCATAGAGTGTAACGTACATAACTTTTTCTACAAATTTCCAAATGAGGATTGCTTTAGCTTTCTGAAAACTAGACACGATGAGCTACAACTTTCGTTTTTGAATCACCTCAAAATACCTTTTAGATAAAAAGATATGATCTTCCAAAGTAGGGCCTGCGCGACAGAAATCTCTTCTTCGCGATCGCGAAGCCATCTACGCGATCGCGATTCATTACTTCATTTCTCAGATTTTACTCACCGCGATCGCGACCAATACCCCGCGATCGCGTAGAGCACTGCTGTAGCCAAAAACCAGCAGTGAAAAATGGCCTAGAAATGGTCCGAAACCACCCCGAAACTCACCCGAGGCCCCGGGACCTCAACCAAAAACACCAACACTTCCTATAACCTTATTCAAACTTGTTCCAATCATCCAAACACGTCCATAAACACAAAAATTATCAATTTACAACGGATTCGAGCCTAAATTTCTTAAAACTTTCCGAATTGCACATTCGATCTAAAACCCGACCAAACGACGTCCGAATGACCTGAAAATTTGCGGACATATCCAAAATCACATAACGAAGCTACAAAAATTGTCGGAATTCCATTCCGACCCCCGGATCAAAATCTCACCTATCGTTCGGATTCGCCAAAATTTCAAACTTCGGCATTTCAAGCCTAATTGAGCTACGAACCTCCAAAATACTTTCCGAACGCGCTCCCAACCCCAAAATCACCTAACGGAGCTAATGGAACCATCGGATTTCCGTTCCAAGGTCGTCTTAACACCGTTCCGGCTACGGGCCATTTTCTAACTTTAAAGCTCTCATTTAGGGACTAAGTGTCCCAAAATACTCCAAATTTCAGAACCGACTCTCCCGGCAAACCACAATAGCATAAATGAAGTTAGGGGAACAGTTAAATTGGGGATTGGGGCGTAATTTTCTAAAACGACCGGCCGGGTCGTTACATCTTCCCACACTTAAAAGATTCGTTCGTCCTCGAACGGGCATAGAAAACATACCTGGAGTAGTGAAAAGATGAGGGTACTGGCTGCGCATATCCTGCTCGGTCTCCCAAGTCGCCTCCTCGACCGGCTGGCCCCGCCACCGAACCTTTACCGAAGCGATGTTCTTTGACCTTAGCTTTCTGACCTGCCTGTCTAGAATGGCTACTGGCTCCTCAACATAAGACAGATCCTTGTCAAGCTGAACAGAAGTGAAATCCAACACATGCGACGGGTCACCATGGTATCTCCGGAGCATGGAGACATGAAATACGGGATGGACTCCGGCTAGGCTGGGAGGTAAGGCCAACTCATAAGCAACCTCCCCAACATGCCTCAAAATCTCAAAAGGGCCAATAGATCTAGGACTCAGTTGGGCACATTAGCCTGATATAATCTGAAGATATTCCCTCTTGTTCAACAATTAAGTCTTAGAGCCTAATTCCAACATCCGGAATTCTATGTCAGGCTTGTTTTCATCAAGAGATCACTCAATATTCCTCAAACGCCGTCCTCAAACATGACTGCATAACCTTGCTGGATTCTTACCTTGCAACACAAAATCCACAGGACCACGATAATATTTCATGATCAAATTAGCCAAAAATTCAACGAATCGGATGCTCCCATTGCACCTCACGATCTACATAGGTCTCGTTCCAATTTTTACAATACTGACACGACGGAAGAGGTGTGCCGATATCCATAACCAACTACTGAATCAACAATTCATTGGATATATACTCCTGACAGGATCCATTACCTTGTCCTAAACTAGAGGATGATCCTTTCCTCTATAATATACTTCATATAATCGGTTTGCACTGACCCCAAATCACATAATCTCATCTCACCCAGTACGAACTGCTCAGGCGATAAGCCACATCAGACATAATCAAAAGTTCCACAAGATGACACAATGTGCCAGTAGGCTACTAATTCGTACGTGTTACAAAAGGAAGGCGAACACTAGAGAGAACTATTCAACTCTCACACTAACATGTACCTCCTCAGAAAATAGGAAACGGAACACATAAAAGCAATTATAGACACTGAAATAAACATCACACTGTTGCGGCGTGCAACCCGATCCCAACAATATGACCATGGCGGCGTGCCACCCGATCCCAACAATATAACCATGGCGGCGTGCCACCCGATCCCAACAATATAGACTCACACAAAGAGTCATATGTCGAGCTGAATAGCTCATCACATCAAAATACTGAATATCGATCATAAGCACACTAAGGTGCATGATATCAGACTCAATGAAAACATATAGTGCTATAGGCTATGAACTCAAGCACAACTGAGGTGCGACATAAGATATGAGCCTCAAGAGCCATCATGCTCATATAACATCACCGCTGAGCGGAACCTCGACACATAAGGAACTTACCAAGCCGTCTCACACTCATACGGCGCAATATATCTTTACTTGAATTAACTAACCGCGAAATAAGACCGCGACTATCCCTCCATAAAGGGCGCATTGCTGGAAGAAACATAACTGGCCTGACGCAAGGCTCACTTCCACATTTAAATCTAACCACCGACCTTAAGTCTATCCTGGTCGTGCCAAGCTAAGTCAATAATATTTCACAGGTCTATAACCCACTAAGCAGAGTGCCCTCCAGGCATAAGTTCTCAAATGGATGATATCACCAAAATCCTCATACTTGGTTTAAATTTCTAACCAATCAAGTGACTACAAGTCACACCTATACAATCTTCTTGTGGGTCAAGCTCCCACCATCTTCCGAATAATTAAACGGACTTGCACATTCAGCCCACCGGCTGCACTAACACTGAAAAGCGATCAGGAGTCCCTAACCGGGATGTGAAGCCTTTCTCATAGAACACCGATCTCAAATGATACTGATGTTAATACCCATCTTACTCAAAACACTGAAACTCCTTTCCTGCTCATCCGAGCTCTTTATATCACATTCATTGACCAAACTGTGACCTTGGGTCCTTACTTCAAATTTCATACTACTCACTGCATATCACGTGCCGATATATGATAGACACAATTTCCATCATAGCTCTAGAACTGACGATAGGCTAATATTACATCACATAAGACTTTCCATTTAGCTCACTGCAGGAGAACTATAACAACATACGGCGAATTCTCATAACCATCGAATATGCCAATCTCTAAGTAGTGGTCCAAGCCAACATAACCCTTCCCGAGATCTGCCTACTCATAACAGGCCCTTAACAGAAGAATACTTCAGAATTACATCAATCACTGCGACCGACAAGTCTCAAATGCACCGCCACAAATCACATGCATAATTCGATCACGTTGCATGAATCGACCATTGACACCAATACGCCAACTCAACTATGGCTGATCAATCTACTTCCTTCCAGGTTATCCTTGATTACCTTAGAAATGTTAATATCTTCCTTCGATACCTAACTTATTCCAACCGCACTTACCCCGAGTGACCTTAAATCATGAGGCCATGCTATCTCAAGAACGACGACCATTTCATGTCTCTCAAATACTACACCACAAGTCAAAACATCATAGATCGTTTTGTGCCTTTCTTCATAAGTTGCTTTCAAAGCTTGAGCCTCAACTGTACTTATAGACTCAGAATTATCAAGCACCACACTTTACCTCTTGAATTCACTAGGACCGCTATTGAGAACCATCCGGTTCTAACTTGCCCCAGTACGCAACCAACTCTACTGAATTTCTTTATAACATATGAATACCCTCTCGATAAAGCACCCGGCGGAATCACTTCCCGCGAAGCCTGCAATTATACGAGGCATAAATCATAAATTTTCCCTCAAGTTTGAACATGAGCCAGCAAGGCTAACCATAACATGCATTCAACAATTCATATACGCTAACATCCAGAATTCACACAGGTAATTAACCATGCAACCCAATCTTAAGTGGTGGGACTCTCCCACTTAGCCTAATGCCACTATTACACGACTCTCGAACACATTAGAACCATTCTCTCGAGTCATTTACTATTATTCAACTGCAACTGACTTGATCCAACGAATATAACCACATGTGCTCTATTAGCACTCTAACATCATAGGGTATGACCTCATCCCAATACAACCAAACATCTTCTCGCTCCATGCACCGAGCATTCTCTACCAACAACATCTTAAAACATACTATGATTCACACACGCCTACGAAGCACCATGTAGCCTTTGTCAAATATTTCCCTGCTGATAATAAAATGCGGAGTTTATTAGGGACACAGGAACATCTAAAGTCCCAACATTATACCATACGAGCCTCAACTCTTGCCCATCCGCAAGTTTTCAAGAACTTTTGAATAGCACCTAAATACATCGCAGGCCAAATCTGATATGACACATGACCCATAATTACATCGTTGATAGTGAAATCCTTTCACTTGACACGAAGCCTTAAGATACATCTTGCTAATCCATGATACTAGCACTTAACATTCGTACGTCTTCATCATAAAACAAGCCAAAGGCATTCGTTTGGTACATGTCCTTCTTAAGACAGTTAAACTCATTTTTTTTTTTCAGTATCTCTGCTGGCTGAATCCTTCGCTAAATAGATATCTCATATGAACCATATAGTCTTTATTACCACCAACTATCTTTAGATCTACATCCACCTTGTGATTCTACCGTTGTTGTGACGATTTGGCAGTTAAGTAAACCTTCTCACGACCGTACTATCAACCGAATGCTAGAACCTAGTGTACCCCCATGTGCACAATTGAAGATCTCTCAATTCTCTTGCATTATCGATATGGATGTCACGTGGTAACAATGGTTGAGTAAATTCTTGACTCCCTTGAAATCCCTCTGCAGCGTCACGAACCGTCGGCGCATACTTGATACCGAGTGCACAATTTCAATACACGAGTGGATGCAAAAGAACATATGACATAGGCTCCAACTGAATAAATGGCGCACGATAAGGAATTCAAAGAATTGAAGAGTTTCCTAAACGGTTACATAGCCCCTCGTAGATAAATACAGACGTCTCCATATAGATCAATGAGAATCTAAGTAACCGGTCTGTGTCCCGTGACTCCTACGAACCTAGAGCTCTGATACCAACTTGTCACGACCCTAGTTCACCAATCGTGAACATGTCATGACGGCACCCAGTCCCCACGACTAGGTAAGCCTAACACGTTGCGGAATATACAAGTTTATGAACATTAAATAAGAAATAGCGGAAAATGATATAAATAAGAATGTAATTTGTGCCGCTTGGCACATACACCCGTCAAACACACTGTATAAACACCACCAAGACCCGGAATCCCACGGGTAACACAGACTAAAAGAGAGAATACAACGGTGGCTCTATGTGTGAAGAGTATCTAACAAAGACATGAGAGAAAACATCTACTAATACTATCAGAATAGAAGGAAGGCCTCCGGATCCGCGGACGTAGCAGATCATACCTCGAGGTCTCCCAAAATGCTGCTGAATCACCTAATATGAGCCTGTCCCGATGCACCTGGATCTGCACAACAAAAGTGTGCAGAAGAGTAGCATGAGTACACCACGGCGGTACTCAGTAAGTGCCAAGCCTAACCTCGATGGAGTAGTGACGAGGAAGGTCGGGGCCCTACTGAGAAAAACAATAATATGATGGAAATAGCAATAATAAGCAGTTTAAATGATAATAATTCCGAAATAGCAACAATAAAATGATTACTGCAACCGTCTACAATTAAGATAACAACAAGTAACCAACTCAATAAAACAAGTCCAGGACCTGTGAGAATTGAACCCACAGTCCCATTGATAGTACCCATGGGTCTCCGGGAATCGAACCCGCAGCCCATGTCTCAGTAAATCTCAGGATCTCCGGGAATCGAACCCGCAGTCCACATCTCAATAAATCTCAGGATCTCCGGGAATCGAACCCGCAGTCCATATCTCATTAACTCAGGATCTCCGGGAATCGAACCCGCGGTCCACAACAATATCACTCCGGGTCTCCGGGAATCGAACCCACAGCCCTGGGATCTCCGGGAATTGAACCCGCAGTCCACAAACAAATAGCAAATCCGGGTCTCTGGGAATCGAACCCACAGCCCTGGGATCTCCGGGAATTGAACCCGCAGTCCACCAACACAACAAATAAAGAAAACGCACATGGAAAAATATAATATGCTTAACTACAACTACACCGAGGACTAGTGCCAACAATTATCAAGAAGTTCAAGTAGGATAATTAGGCAATTAGACAGATAAATCCTACCTAATCATGCTTCCCTAACGAATACCAGGTAAATGTCACAATTTAATAAATTAAGAACGGGAATATCACGAATTGAACAATTCAAGTAAAGTGAGTTACAACAACCAGCGCATGTACACGCCCGTCACCTCGCGTACAAGGCATTTAAACTATCACATAATATCCTAGGGGTAAAGGTTCCCCCACACGAGGTTAGACAAGCCACTTACCTCGATTCCGGTACAAAACCGCTAAGAGACAACCCTCTTGCCGCGAATATCCGACTCCGAGTGGCCCGAATCTAGTCAAACCAATTACACAGTATAAATAACATCGCAAGTAACTAACTACAATGATAAAATTACAGCTACGGCGCGAAAGTGGGTGAAATGACCAAAATACCCCTGAATCCATCGGCTCGGAATTAAAATATTTTTATGTTTTCAGAACCCTCGTACTCTCACGAGTCTAACCATATAAAAATCTCCCAAATCGGACCACAAATGGCCCTTCAAATCCCAAATTTAAAGTTTTTGCTCCAAGCCCTAATTTCTTACAATTTTGCTATGTTTTCATAAATTTCAAGGATGATTCTTCAATAAAATCATGTATTTAGTTCATAGGACTTACCTCTAATCACTTCTTGCAAAAACCCCTTCAATTCTCGTCCAAAGCTCTCAAGAATGACCAAAAATGGTGGAAAAATGGGTTTGGTTCGCGGATGAAATGTTTTTAAACATTATGCCCAGGTATTTTGTTCACTGCGATCGCGGGAAATGCTTCGCGATCGCGGAGAACAAATTCTTGGCCAAAAATTACCCTTCGCGATCGCGGGAAATGCCTCGCGATCGCGGTGAACAAGTTCCAGTTCCTCCGGACAGGCTTCAGTAAAATGGCCATAACTTTTTACACACAACTCCAAATGATGAATGGTTTGATGTTCTGGAAACTAGACACACAGGGCTATAACTTTCATTTGTTGATCATTTCCTGAATCCTTATACATTGCGAGATACAAGCTTCCAAATCCATTTATGTGTTTTAGATATCCTTCTCGGACAGCATAGAGTGTAACGTACATAACTTTTTCTACAAATTTCCAAATGAGGATTTCTTTAGCTTTCTGAAAACTAGACACGATGAGCTACAACTTTCGTTTTTGAATCACCTCAAAATACCTTTTAGATAAAAAGATATGATCTTCCAAAGTAGGGCCTGCGCGACAGAAATCTCTTCTTCGCGATCGCGAAGCCATCTACGCGATCGCGATTCATTAGTTCATTTCTCAGATTTTACTCACCGCGATCGCGACCAATACCCCGCGATCGCGTAGAGCACTGCTGTAGCCAAAAACCAGCAGTGAAAAATGGCCTAGAAATGGTCCGAAACCACCCGAAACTCACCCGAGGCCCCCGGGACCTCAACCAAAAACACCAACACTTCCTATAACCTTATTCAAACTTGTTCCAATCATCCAAACACGTCCATAAACACAAAAATTATCAATTTACAACGGATTCGAGCCTAAATTTCTTAAAACTTTCCGAATTGCACATTCGATCTAAAACCCGACCAAACGACGTCCGAATGACCTGAAAATTTGCGGACATATCCAAAATCACATAACGAAGCTACAAAAATTGTCGGAATTCCATTCCGACCCCCGGATCAAAATCTCACCTATCGTTCGGATTCGCCAAAATTTCAAACTTCGGCATTTCAAGCCTAATTGAGCTACGAACCTCCAAAATACTTTCCGAACGCGCTCCCAACCCCAAAATCACCTAACGGAGCTAATGGAACCATCGGATTTCCGTTCCGAGGTCGTCTTAACACTGTTTCGGCTACGGGCCATTTTCTAACTTTAAAGCTCTCATTTAGGGACTAAGTGTCCCAAAATACTCCAAATTTCAGAACCGACTCTCCCGGCAAACCACAATAGCATAAATGAAGTTAGGGGAACAGTTAAATTGGGGATTGGGGCGTAATTTTCTAAAACGACCGGCCGGGTCGTTACATTAGTTGT